>JARQZK010003054.1:62500-107500 GCA_030704885.1 Cynegetis impunctata | reverse complement strand
TCTATGAGCAGAAGTGACGCTCCTCGAATGGGAACAATAATTTAATCGGTCACTAGGACCAAAAAACGTGTTTGAAAGAGATTAAATGGCTGAAATGGAAAATTTTATGTACTAAGGAAGAAGTCAACCAAACCCTCATCGCACTTTTTCTCATTCTAAATTTTATACTACCTATACTATTGAACAAAACTGCTTTATATATAATACTACACCATTAAACAAAAGCTCGAGCACTTTTGTTTGATAGTAAGTATAGTATACAATTTAGAAAGAGAAGTGCGTGGAGATTTTGATTGGCTTCTTCCTTTCGAAATGAAAACTTTCCATTAGAGCCATTTGAACTTTTTAAACACTTTTTTGCTCATAGTGACCGATTAAACTTACTAATTCAACATTGAATAAAATATGCTCAAAACTACTAGTTACTTTATAATGTTAAAATTATGTCCATTCCTGATTGGTCGGCCTGTTCGAAGCGCGGAAATTATAAAATACTCAATTGCACAGCCGTCACAAAACATATCTATGAGATTTTTTTATAATTGCGCATACATAATAGCTGAAGAGGTGCTAGTGCTTAGTAAATTTCATGTAAAGCTACATAGATACGAAGACCTTTATTCAGTTCTATTATAATTATCGTAGGCTCATGGGGGGGATTGATCGCCTTGATCCCCCCCCTATCTACGCCACTGTCAGTGTGCTTACACAAGTTCCTGATATTTTTCGAAAAAGTATTTGTTCTGAAGGAAAATCAGCATGTAACTCGTCCTAAATTTTTATTTCTTCTTTGAAGAGTAATGTTGACGATGTAACACTAAATGCTCTAGATCACAAAAGAGGTAATTTTTTTATCGACTAGAAGTGCAAGTAGCAGAGCCACCCCTGAATATTCAAGAACCCAATAGAGATAGCTGAACTCCGTTTCTGTTGCGAATCGGGCTTTTCGACTAAACGTGTTAAGATGTGTGTTTTCCGCGATAACAGGATTACGTTAGAGTAGCCGATTTGCATTCATGAGGCGATACAAGATTATCACACGAACAAATATTAGATTTCCTCATTTTTATCCCCCAGGAAAATTGATGGCAAAAACCGCTCATCAGATATCCATGCATATCTGCTCAGCGAACTTTGTTGAAATTCTAAGACGGATTTTGTCAAATCTAATTAGGAGTTTTTCCCAGATAGAATAGCAATGACCGTCTACGAAAAATCCAGTTAGAAAACTTGTATACGTGGAGTGTCATGAATATTTCATTCAGTAGTTTATACACTTTGTTCTTTATTATAGGAGGACTAGATATCTATTGATGAACTTTTAATTATTAGATATGCGGATTTCCAAATATGAGCCATGATTGCGATTTAAGATATGTTGGTTGCAGCATATATTCTTAGTTTTGTGAAAAATTCAATTATGATTTCGTTACATTTACTATTGGCTTACATTCAGAAGAAGAAAATGGAATTTATTCAAAAATATGTATATTTAAATGCATTTGAATTACTGAATGTATTATCGTTATATCAGTAAAATTGATAAATATATGTCGATGCTGCTTATAGTTATCCATGAGAATTCCACAAAACATGATAATTCAAAATTTCGCAACTGCTCTTATCACAGTTGAATAAAAGACAAATACGTGTAGCGGCCGATGGTGCTGACTGTAGACGACATTGTCCCTCAAGTGTCTATCTTATAAACGATGCTTTTTATGATACATATTTGATAATCTCCTAAATTTGACTACAGACTGAATTGTGAGCTTCGCTGACGACAGTATCCTAATAGTATCTACCACCAACAGTAGGCCTGTCAGTGCTTCTACATCTGAAAATTTAGTTGCTTCCAATGCTACCATGAAGACACTGGAAACCAAGTTTTCAAGAAAAACTCTCTTCATCGATCCCTAATCAGTCTTGAAAACCCAAAGTATTCAGCCAATTAATGAACTTCAAATTTCGTGTATCGGTGTTTATTCCAATTCAACTTGGCATGAACATGTCTCCACCATTGTTACGTCAGCGGCAAAATTTTAGTTATTTTTTTCGTGCTAATTGGAAATGTTCACGCTTGAGCAGCTATTGTTGCTTCTTCGTTCAGCATTGGTATACTGCTATTATGCTTGAGTTTTGCATAAAATCTCTCCTCGGATATGCTTGACTCAATTCAAAAAAGTAGAGTAATGCTAAAGACGACGCGTTATTAACAGCTTCAATCACTCGAACATCGAAGATATTCACAGATATTATCGCAGAAGGTTTTCTGCATACATTGCTTCCTTTATTCCACCAAAACGACAATTCTATCGTTCAACAAGATATGCAGATGATACACACTGATTAGGTGTGCACTTGCAAATAAGTAACAGTTTAAATCCAGCATAAATCGCCATTCATTAAAATCTGTTATGATCTGGAAAGACGTTTTAAGCTTTGAGTATTGTCCAGAGTTTCTCATTAAAAAAAAATGAAAATTGTGGTTGAATAATTTTCATCTTGAGGTTAAACTTGATTAAATGAGTTTCAGTCTAATAGACTATGGACGGTTGGAGAAAATTTAAACGCCTTTAATTTTTAAATATTATGTCAATTACGTATCAAAAAGATGAATATAAAATGAAAGTTATATTGTTCGGGAGCTTTGCTGAATGATTCAAAAATGATCTCAGGAAACAATTTCTTCCTTACGAAAAAATGATTACGCAACCTTGAACTCATGAACAATTTGAAAACTGAAATCTATGTAACACTCTCAAACCTATAAATTCAAAAATATATCTTTCTTTGAAATATGTAACAATGCTATCTGACCACTCAAAAAACATATATCTCGAAATTGATTAACACTAATTCAGCATACAACTCATGTTTTTTGAAGTATTTCTTGTGAAAAAACAATCCGACAACAAATCACTTATTCAAGAATTTTATAATTATGTAACGTTAATGTAGTACGCAAAACGCGATATCAAATAAATTGAACAAATTCATATAAAACAGAAGTTATTCAAAGTATTTCATGTGAAACTGTGTTTTATATATATATATATATATATATATATATATATATATATATATATATATATATATATATATATATATATATATATATATATATATATATAAATATATATATATATATATATATATATATATATATATATATATATATATATATATATTATGTTTTATATAATACATATGAGCTTTTATGAAGGAAGGTCCCCACCTTCCTTCATAAAAGCTAATATATATTATATAAAACATATATATATATATATATATATATATATATATATATATATATATATATATATATATATATATATATATATATATATATGTTTTATATAATACATATAAGCTTTTATGAAGGAAGGTCCTCATTTACAACCATCTATCAAAGTATGTAATTTCATTAATATAAAAAGACGGCTTTCCACTTAGTTAACTACCCTCGCATAATAGACACGAAGGGGAGGCCCTTGTCTAACAAATTCTTATATTTACCCTGGCGGGGATTTTAACTCAATTATTGAGAATCTGAATCAGTTAGGTTAGAATATTCAGAATAACCAGTTGACAATTACGAACAACCTCTCTATAGAAGAAGTCTGCAAAACTTCGACAGATGTTAGTCCATTATCTCTAAGGAAACCATTACTACTAAGAAGAACTTAGTATAGGTATATATATATATATATATATATATATATATAGTATATATATATATATATAAATATATATACATATATATATATATATATAATATATATATATATATATATATATATATATATATATATATATATATATATATATATATATAATATATATATATAATATATATATATATATATATATATATATAATATATATATATATATATATATATACAGAATGTACATACATATGTTTACTGTTGATGTGAAGAGTGATATTATGTAAGCGTCCATAAATATTGAGAAGCACATCGAGAATATGCTCAAATTATTATAAAAAAGAAAAAACACTAAACTAACAAGCTTATTTACACAAAAAGACTAAAAATTATTTTTAGTTTATAAGTTTTATGTTTTCAATTTAAATGTGTAGTGTATTTTATATTCTTATACCCAATTAACATACTCATATAGGTAAATAATGATTTTGTCCCTAGAGGGTACTTTATAACTGGATATATATATATATATATATATATATATATATATATATATATATATATATATATATATATATCTAATGAACACGTAAACTAAGTACACTTGTGGAGAACGAAATGTAGAAAATTAATTAATATTCAGTGTATAATTCCCAATTATTGCAAATCGCTTTAGACCTTAAGTCATCATCAGTGCAGTTTCAATTCCCTGAAAGTTATAACAAACCGACAACACCTATGGGGGTAGAGACTCATAGGTTTACGGTTCGGATCAGAAACGCCCTTTGGTAGACCAATGTTCTAGTTGTGCACGTCAAATTGATATGTATTATTTGCATATCATGGGTAATGAGAGAGTTGTGGTGCTGCTGGAATAATGGATGCAATGAATGTGAATCACGTGAAAATTTTTGTAGAGGAAACACAAGGCGGCAAATTTTCTCCGATGTTCATGTGAATAAAACTGAACAGGCAATAACAGATCTCCTATTAGTATCACTACTCTTTTCTGAATTGAGTAAAGCAGATGCAAGGAGTGTGAGTGCACTAAATGTGCAGAACTCCAAGCATGGCATGGTAGTATTCCAAGGCTTGACGAACCTGAGCCTCATTAAGCAAAACTAGCTTATGTGGTTTTCCAATACTAATTGAGGATCGATGAGGAAAATTCCTTTTTAAATCCTGATTGCTTGTGTCTTGGTGTCATTAAAAGCAAACAAATTATAAAATCCCCAGCCAGAAATGATCTTATGATGATTTTTTCATCTTCTATTTTCTATAGAGAATAATAACTTACGTTGACTTTGAAGGGGTCATGGGAACTTGAGAGCTGATATAGTTACCTGAAAATTGAACATAAAATTAGACAATTTTCTTACAACATAATGCGAGCTGATAGTAAATCGAAAAAAATAAAACTTCAAATTCATAATGATAAATATACTAAACCACGCTCTATATATATATATATATATATATATATATATATATATATATATATATATATATATATATATATATATATATATATATATATATATATATATATATATTTATATATATATATATATATTTATATATTTTTATATATATAAATATATAAATATATATATATATTTATATATATGTATATATATATATATATATATATTATGTATATATATATATATATATATATATATAGATATATATATATATATATATATATATATATATATATATATATATATATATATATATATATATATATATATATATATAAAAACAACAAAAAGGAAAGAAAATTGACTCTAAAATAAGGTAAAAAAAACTGAAATATTGAAAATTACATAACCAGGCAAACAGAGATTCCATCAAAAAAAAACCATTTACTCTCAGAAGTACACAGTACTTTTATGAGAGCTGTTCTACATCAGAAAATTTTTCATAATATAATAACTCATTTCGTTCCAAAAATTACTCAAACAGAGTATGTATGTTAATTTTTAGTTCATGTTTTTTTTTCTATAGTTTCGCTGGTAAGTACTTAGTTGTATTCAGTATATTCAAAACTATATATAAAAAACATTGTATAACATCCTCAGAAGTATTGAAGTTATTGATAATATATAACTACTTATATTCTTACTACCGAAAATTACAAGAGAATTATTGAAGGTATAATACTCAGTATGATAAAAATACCTGTTCTCATGAAATGTTGCCGTTTTTTGTTGAAACTAATATGTGCGAATACCAGGATTTTTGCTTCGGTGGTTATACATCATATATCACAAAGTCAGTGTGTTGGTACTTAGTATTTGAAACCTTAGAGTGAAGCTTTGCTTAGTAATGATAAAATATAATCTGGTTCATAAATTCCAATCTTTGTTAGACAATGTATAATGTGAGTTCATTCACAATAATATAATTGTAGGATAGAGAATAGAAGGTTTCTCAGAAAAGCAAAATAAAAAATTGTAAAATGGTAAGTAATGTAAAATTATAAATAAATCTGAAGTTCGAATAGATCTTTCTATCCAACTTTTTCTCCACAATGAATGAAATTACAATTTGAAAACACTGAAAAATAGAAAATTAATTTAATTCCATATCTTATGTTCTTCAAAATGTATATTGTCATCCTATTTATCTTTATTCGAAAACGCATTTTCATCATAAAACATATATCTTCGAGTATATCTTTCAGAGTTAAATTTTCAATTCTGCAATTCGAAAACACCATGGTTTCACCTGAGAAGCTCATTTCATACCTTGCTATTTCATATAACAAGAGATATAAAGATACGTCAAGGATTAAAAAACTGAATAACTCTGCATGAATCATCCAATAGTTTCATTTTGTTAATAGTCATGTAGTGGAGCAAAAATTAAGCGAACTGAATGAACTAAAAGCAATTCGAATATAAAACAATTTCTTTTGAAGGTCTTAATTCGTCATTAATACTCATTTGATTAATTGAACTCAACTTACCAATTTCAATTACGCTCTAAGCCATGCTAGACCATTACGTGGAATGGATATAATGGCTTTGATTATATTCAGATGGGGATGGGTTCTGTAACTACTAGACACAGCACCGTCTTAAGTATATTCAAAGAAATTTCACTGACTGTAGAGTTAACGCTAAAATGAAATCATACATATTCAATGTTCAGAAAGTTTGAACACATTTTTATGCGCTTTTATTAGCTTGGAATATATGTATGTATCTATGTAACGGAATCTTTGAACGTGATTTTCACCCTCTCAAAAACGTCGGATTGATTTGAAACTTTGCACACTTATCAAGGGCGAATGATAATGTAGTAATTTGATTAGTTTCTCCCATTATCCTGATCAGGGCCTTCAAAATTAGCGTTTGAAAATGTTTTGAAACTATAAAAGCACAGATAAGTTATATTAAAAAAATAGATCAAAATCACACTCTTTTAGTTAGCAGAACTAAAAAAAATTGAAACTAAATATTAGTTTCAAAAAACTAAACAACACGCGTTTATAGACAGAACATAAAAGTAGAAAATTAATAATAGTTCAAAAAAACTAAAAATACATTTTAAAAGAAAAGCAAACTAAAAAGCGCAAATTAATTTTCAATAAATTTAAATTAAGAATATTGTCATTAACAGAAAAATTTCGTATATTATAGAAAAGCGTGGAGTGCCTTTTAAAATATTTCCATAATTACTCGTCTTTTACCAATATCTGTCATTGAAATATAATACCAATGCTTTGCTATTGAAGCGTGTTTTCAGGCAACCAAAAACATTTCATGACATATGGTTTATACTGATGAACGAAAACTAGTATACCTTCTACAAATGAGGTATAATGTTTTATACACTATTACATAAGTCTTCGCAAGGCAAGGCACCAGGATGATGACATTGTATAACGGAGTTTTTAGAATCGTTAGATTAGGCATGGCCTCTAGACGAACAGTAATTGGTGCGGTTGGTCCGCTGGTTACTTAGGCCCTCCCTAGGGCCCAAAGATCGTCTTCTATGGCAACTTTTCAGAAAACTGCTATGTCTTCTATCAAGACACAGCCCAAGGACTTGGAAGTTAGATTCTTCATATGTTGAGTTATGTCAACCTGAAGTGGAGCTATCTTAGACAAATGAACCGTTGAAAAAGGGTCAAATATCTCCAATATAACAAATTTTCCTTGAAGGCAGCTGAAAGCACAGCCCACAGTCATTGTTTTGTAGTAATTTATAACAAGTACACTTCGAATAGTAATACACAAAAACAGCCCAGAAGACAAAAGAAATTCTGACTGAGAAACCTTCATTTCACTACTTAAAAATCTTTCGATTTAAATATTATTTTGATCAAACTTTACTATTCTATATGCATAGGTGAAAGTTTTCGCATCAGATCCTGCATTATGCATCTATTTCCTGTTATTTGCGAATGCATGCATCCTACGCACGCGCAGAATAGGTATACTATTAAATTCATAACTTATAATTAATATTATGCAAGATGTCCCATGTGCTTGTATCTAGATTCTATGCAAATATTTCAATTGAATTAGTAGGTTACAAGTTCTAATTAGCGTGGACCCCGAAAATGATTGATGACATACTAATCTGTCATGACTGTGGACAGCCTAGCCTGTTACAATTTACGAGGAACACGGACGCACACGAGTCCATTGGGACTCAGAGAACCTGCAGGCTGCATTATGGATGCCACCGGAAATATGTTAGCAATGCTCTCAATAATGTATGGTTCCGGTCATTCTGAACATATACGGTAACTCGATAAAATTCTAGCGCTGGGACGTGACCTGCAATTATTACCCCTACAATATGAAAGAATTCGAGGGATTGTTCTCTTCGTTGCTTTTCTCTTCCTATAATAAATCGAGGTGCTTCAATCCTGCGCTGCAGATATTTCTCAGGTTTGATGTCCGCCGCTCTTTTTACACTCCCTATCTCTGTTTGGTCTTAAGATGGTACATAATGTACTGCGGCTATTTCAATTTACAATTTAAAATCGTCCCACAGGTCCATGTTACTAAAGCAGCTTCTGGATCGAACTCATCATTCTGTTGAAAAGAAATTCTATACTAATAGCTGCTTTCATTTGAGTTAACTTTGCATTTAAGGCAATATTATTTTTAGTCATATTATCCGCAAAAAAATAAACTTTATTGAAAGTCACTAGTGAGATACGGGACTGGTTTTTGAATCAGTTCTTCACGACATGGACCACGAATATTGGGAATGTTCTGATGTCTGATATATATATATATATATATATATATATATATATATATATTTATATATATATATATATATATATATATATATATATATATATATATATATATATATATATATATACATATCAAATCAAATCAAATCAAAATTTATTCAAAACAAATATTCAAATTACATGAGTAAACCAAAAATACCCTTGTCACAAAAAACAAAGGTACTAGTATTTGAAACAAAATCTATTTCTTAATCTATCTTAAATCTAGGAAAATGATCTTCTGAACAATTTTGCAATCATATATCAATATACAGTTTGTCACCTAAACTAGAAGTTTGTGTGTGAACAAACTTCCCAGATTAAAATAACTCATGTAATATGGCGTTAGCACTAGCTGATACCTGAATATACAGGGTAGCGAGAAAGCCCGGCAACAAACGATTTTCTTTGAAACGATGAGAGTTATAATCATCAAATTTTAGGGTTATCAACGGGAATATATTCTGCGTTTTTTAGAGGACCTGTCAAAGTCAGGTGATGTCACCGTTCAGTGTACCGCCGCCATCTTAGATTTTTTCAAATGGCAACATAGGTCGAGTGATACATCGTAGAAAAGCTTATTTTTTCCTCTTTCCAAAAATATAGAACAAGTACCACATTACTAAGAAAGTATCCTATAACATTGCAGATATGTGTGTTAATTTCCCTATATTTTGGAAGACTGCCGGTACGTCACTTGTATTCGAATAATAAAATAAACAGTAGTAAGCAATGAAAAAATATGTCAAAAATCACCTCTCAAATGTCAGAGACCTTTTATTCGATAACAGCAGTGTTTAAATCATATTTTTAAATAGTAAATTGATTTAATCTAGGTTTTTGATACATGCAGTGTTTGAGTTGTATTTGTGAAAAGTTAATTAAGAATGGTGAACTTATCGGAAAAAAAAAAGGATCCAGATACTAATGTTGATTGGATATGGTGATAAAAAACGTACATATGAAGAAGTAAGTCATTTGTTCAATGATTTAAATCCTCAACATACCCCTATAAGTAGATCAACAGTCAGTTTCCAGAATATTAAATAAATTTCATGAAACCGGTAGCGCACAGGATCGCCCAAGGTCTGGCAGACCAAAAACTGCAACTAACGAAGATAAGACGTCCTAGTAGATGTTCAACAAAATCATCAAACATCTACGTATGAATTAGCAAGAAATCGTGATATTAGCAGGAAGTCGGTACAAACAATTTTGCATCAAAATAAGTTCCATCCATACAAAATTAAAAACTACCAAGAATTAGCTGAGGATGATTTTGATCGAAGATTAGAGTTTTGTGAAACGGTCATTGAGAAAATTGATGATCAATATAATTTCTTAGATTCACTTGTATTCAGTGATGAAGCTACATTTTGTCTAAATGGCAATATTAATCGACATAATTGCCGGTACTGGTCAGATTCTAATCCCCAATGGATGGATGAGGCTCATACACAATACCCACAAAAAGTTAATGTATGGGCTGGTTTGGTGAAAAACCATATCATTGGTCCATTTTTTATCGACGGCGCTCTTACTGGTGAAAAATATCTTGATCTTCTACTGAATCAAATTATACCTGAAATTACTGCTCTATTTCCAAATATGAATGTATATTTCCAACAGGATGGTGCACCTGCGCACTTCCATAAAAACGTTAGGCAATGTTTGGATATAACTTTCCCTCAGAGATGGATTGGTCGAAGAGGTGTAATTGAGTGGCCAGCAAGATCTTCCGACTTGAGTCCACTTGATTTTTTCTTATGGGGGTCCCTGAAGGACTCTGAACCTCGCGTACGTCTTGAAATGCAAGGAATTTCTCCAGAAATTATCAACAATTCCATTCGAAGCTTCCAAGACAGATTGTATTATTAACAAGAAACAGGTGACCAACACTTTGAGCACTTGTTATAAAGAAACTGTTGATTATGTGTTATTATTCTAGTTAATTTTTTTGTTATATGATACGTGTTGAAAAATTGAATATTTTAAGTTTTTGACACTTGTTTCTTGTAATATTTCAGTAATGTTGTACTTATTCAATATTTTTGAAAAGAGAAAGAAATAAGCTTTTCTACGATTTATCACTCGACCTACGTTGCCATTTAAAAAAATTCAAGATGACGGCGATACACTGAATGGTGACGTTACTAAACTTTGACGGATCCTCTAAGAAACGCAAAATGCAATCGCGTTAATAACCATAGAGATATTACAGATAGAGGCGACAAGCCATAGGCCGCTCTGTAAGTGGCAACGTCAGTCTCGAAACTTAGTGGGAGCGAAAGAGAGAGACGATCGCAGGGTTTTTATGTCCTTGTCTATGCGTACCACGCGTGTTATTATTAGAGAGAGACAGCCTTACCTTCAGATTCTCTCTCTCCCTCACCCGAGCTAACAAAATTCAGGCTGGCTTGTCGCCTCTATCTGTAATATCTCTATGTTAATAACCCCAGAAATTGATAATTATATCTTTGATAGTTTCAGAGAAAATAGCTTGTTTGCCAGACTTTCTCGCTACCCTGTATAATGCTCAACAAAACTAAATAATTTAAAACTATACAACAATTATTATCACCATTGAACTGAATCGTCACCCTGGGCAATGCGTTATAAAACTTTGGAGCATAATAAAATATAGTATTTTGAGTAAAATTCTTCGTAAATGAAGGGTTTTCGAGGTAATCAGCTTGCCTAGTTTCATAGCAACACCTTTTGTTAACGTATATGTATATGTATATTCATATATATCATATATATATATATATATATATATATATATATATATATATATATATATATATATTCATATATATATATATATTCATATATATATATATATATAAATATATATATATATATATATATATATATATATATATATATTTATATATATATATATATATATATACATATATATATATATATATATATATATATATATATATATATATATGTATAGGTATATATACATATATATATATATATATATTATATATATATATATATATATATATATAAATATATATATATATATATATATATATTATATATATATATATATATATATATATATATATATATATATATATATATATATATATATATATATATATATATATATATATATATATATATATATATATATATATATATATATATATATATGTCAAGGGGCTTTTCACTATTAAAATTTTGTACACCTATTTCCGAAATCGGAAATAATTTCTTAATATTTGCGATATTTCCGAAATATTTCTGAAATTTCCTAATATTTCCGATATTTCCCATATTTCTTATTCGATATTTCCAAAATATTTCTAAAAAATTTTTCATATAAAACCTTATCGTTATTTACCAACTCATTTATATTTTCCTGTCCTGTTGCTCTACATAATGGCAAAGTAAAAACATTACATTCAAAGGCTCAATCTAAGCCAAGGCTTTCATGTCCAAGCCCAAAAAATGTTATTTATGCGTTAGTTTCAAAAGAGTCATTTTTAATATAAGAATTACAGTTTTGGTGTCCAGTACTAAAATAACAAATGTTTAATACCAAATGGCAATATAGTCCGAAAAAAATTTGTGCGCCAATTTTGATGTCCGACAGCTTAAACTTAATTGTTATTTTAGTCCTGGACCCAGAACTATTATGGTCAATACCGAGGGACTTGCAGCTTAACGTGGAGTCAATCCACTCGTGCCACTAAAATTCATCAGATAGAAACGCAAAACTTCTACAGATGGTGGGTATCGAACCCACACATGCTATCACAAATGACATTCGAAAGCTTTAAAAGTCTTATAAGTAAAATGGGAAATAACTGAAATAAGCCAATTTCTTGAAAACTAAATTTTTATTCTAGAAGGAGAGTATAGGTAGGTACTAGATCCGTATTTCATTTTTTTGTAATTTTTTTCAATTTGCATTTTGTCCGTTCTTTTGAGGCTAAAAGGATGGGTTCGATTTAGTTTCAGAGGGCCATAAAATATAAACTTTTTTTCTACATCATATATCAAGTTTTTTTTTGGCCAAATAAAGTTGCTCAAGTCCTCTTTCAAAAATTCAACAGTACAAATTGAATCGTTAATTTTCAGTACTCGTCCTAGTTCCCATGTGTTTTCATAATATATTGCATAATACTGCTCACACTCTATTTTTGGTGTAGAATTTTCTATTCCTTCTGACTCTGAAATATATTCTCCTTCGCTATCACTAGTATTTCTTACACTATAATTTTCTCCACTTTCTGTTCCCGAATCAGTTTCAGAATACACCAATTCTTCTTTTTTCTTCGTCTAATTCACTTAATCTTTCCTGATGTCTTTTCGATATTTTTTTGTCATTTTTTTTACTCTGAATAGCCAACTAGAGGTATTTCTCTCGGTATTTCTGTCCTCTTTATTGTCGCCTTTACTCGTTTTGGGCCCTCTAACCCTCATAATTCTGTCTACTGACAAACGGCCTGTTTTCTGATCAAAAAACTAACACAAACTTGACTTTCGAACAGTGATATTTTTTTAAATCTTTTAGTTTTAACTTCAAATATGGTATAGTAGTGTGAACATTATCCAGGGAATTTCACGTTGTTTTCGTTTTGAAAATTTTCAATTATTTGTTCGAGGGTCATAACCTCCTACAAAGGAAAAAATAGAAGTATTTTTATTTTGAAAATAGAATTTTGAATAAAACTAAAAACAATTGTGTAGCCCATTTATTTCCGCTTAACCGAAGCATAGTCTTACAAACAAGAACATATTTTTTTACCCATCAAAAATAAAATAAAATGGAATTAGATATTAAATGATGTAACTTCATAATGATAAGTTTTGATATGTGGATTTTGTGTGTATTGTACCTCTGTTATAATAATTATATGATTATGTATTATAACAATGTATTGATTTTTTGAAAAATTTCAGTTCAAACCGATCAGTAATATTTGAGTACCTTTTAGGTGATAAATACATATATTATAACTTCAACGTAAATCACTTTCAAAAAACCCACCAAAAAACGTTGCGACAAAACGCCAATATTTATTCATGCAATTAGTTAATTTATAGGTATATCCTAATAATATTTTGAGATAAGTAATAACCATTCTAATAAAATATTTTTTTTTGTGAAAAACATTCAAAAATTTACCATTGCTATGTGATCTTCTTCAATTTTCCAAAAAATTAATTTTTGCACTCACACACAATCGACGAGCACCAACCTGTTCAGATAGTAGAAGAGGAATACACGAATAGCAACACGTTGCCGCGAGGGTTGTCGAGTATTTTTCTCAATTATTTCCGAAACATTTTTCACATTTCCTAAATATTTCTGAAATATTTCCGATATTTCTGGAATATTTCCGATATTTCTGAAATATTTCCGATATTTTTCAACTATTTCCCACAGTTCCTAGAATTTGTACACCTATTTCCGAAGTGAAAAGCCCCTCGATATATGTATATATATATATATATATATATATATATATATATATATATATATATATATATATATATTATATATATATATATATATATATAATATATATATATATATATATATATATATGTATATACTATACATATATATATTATATATATATATATAAATTTATATATATAAATATATATAAATATATATATATATATATATATATATATATATATGTATATACATATATCGAGGGGCTTTTTCACTTCGGAAATAGGTGTACAAAATTCTAGAAACTGTGGGAAATAGTTGAAAAATATCGGAAATATTTCAGAAATATCGGAAATATTCCAGAAATATTCGAGTCATTTCGTTATAAGTTATTCACTTAAATTTTTTTTTCATTTGACGAAATTCCTACATTAACGTTCGCTAAATTTATTATTATTGAATTATGCCACCACATGTGTATATATATATATATATATATATATATATATATATATATATATATATATATATATATGGTTTGTTGATGTTAGGAAAAAGCTTTCTTTTCTTATTTTTGTCATTGATTTTGCGCAACTGTGCAGATTAAGTTCGAGGGATAGAATGTGTTATTTCGGAAGTCTAAAGGTTTTGCTCTCCTCTGAAGTTTCTCCAAATTAAGTTAAGAATTTGTATTCGAAAAAAAAATTCAGAAATGTTTTCATTAATCCTTCAACTATCAAATACAGCATCGCTTAGTTTTAGCACCTCATGTGAAAGAAACTAGCTTCCCTCATTCAAAAATTTTCAAACTTTAAGTGAAACAGATATACAATATATGTGAAATACTTAGATTTTCTATCATTTATCAACGCTTCAATTTAACGCTTTAGTACCACTAACCTATTTGTGTAGTTATTTACTAGTGAGAGGCTCCCCCGCCTATTAAATAGATCCGTGAAAACTATAGATCGATGAAAATATAGTTTCCCGAACCACGATGAGTGCAAAGCCTGTCCCTGCCTCTGTCGAACGGTACGCGACGCGTCAAGTGCTGAGCCCGTCCCTGCCTCTGTCGAACGGGCGCGCCAACTGCTCACGGTCAATCGTAGTTTGTGCGGAATCGGTAGAATCGGTAGAATACTACTATACTTCGAAACTTCTCGATAGAATTCGACCCGTCCAATTGTCGGCTCGAAAGGCGGTCACGTGAATTGAAGTCCATGTGAAGCGAAAATAGTTCTTAAGGGTCGGGAATGCAGCCGTTTTCGCGAATTTCGGAGAAACGTCAAACTTTAAACGTTCGATATCGAAAATCGGCGTCTCGGATCGAGGCGAGACGTAGCCTAAGCACTACGGAAAGGACGTGGGCGATCGACGGGGCCCTTCGGGCCCCGCGATTCGGGGCCGATCTCTTTATCTCGGCTTTATAAGTTTGCCATAATGCGGCCTTCGGCCGCCTGCATTTTGGGAAGTCCAAAATGGCAAACCAATTATTTATTTAGTATTATATATAATATTACTTCTATATTACTTCTATCAAAACGAGTAGTTAAAATTCGTTCAGTGAATTTATAATAATAGTAGGTATTTCGTGATTTTGAATATTAAATTTTTGCTACCAGCTTCAACTAAACGAAAATTAAGAAGATGAGTTCCTTAAACACTATATCTAGAGAATATACTGTGATAAAAGATATATTGTTGAACATCTTTTGAATGAAATTGTTATAACCTAAGGCAAATGATGGAAGATCAGTAGACCGGAATATGAAATTCAGTTCACGTGTATTGTTATGAAACAATTGCTGCGACTATTGCAATTGGTGGAGCAGAGCAAGTTAATCTATATGCCCAATTATATTATTATAGGACTGTGTTTCAAAACATGTTAAAAGGTTAGAAATATCATTCAATAAAAATAAACTAGTATAAAATAAATGATATTTATTATCGAACTACTAGTTAAAATACCATTATAAAATAGAAAGAGAGTATGTACCTATGGTATATTTCTTCCAATTTTATTGAATTGATTGAACACATATTTCTCCCTTTCCATAAAAAACTCCACCTTAATAGTTCAATGATGTAGTACTTCAACGTTTCAACTATCTACTAATTTAGAAAATACGCTGAATAATCTGAAAAATATAAAATTATTAGGATGTAGATGAACCTAATTCAGTTCATAAAAGAGGTTGATTGAGCGAGTTGAAGAAGAATTGTTGCATGCATTTCAAATATGACAGATAAGAACTTAGCGTAGTTCAGCAATCATCGCTAACTGGAAGCTACTGGAATAAATCTCAATTAACAAAATTGATTACTTTCAACGAAGTTCTATCTCAATACCTTACACAACAAGTAAGTTTCAGTGAAACATTTCGAAGACGCCAACCAGAACTCTCTTGATTAAGAAAAGTTCATTATCGATTTTGACTAATACGAATAAGCGCGAAGAGAAACTTAATATATGGAACATTGCAAGAATAAAAAATGAGAGCGGCATAGAGACGATAATGATTCTACCATAATAACTCGAAACTATGACGCTATATAGATGTTAATATGCTACATAAATAGTATATAATTAGATGACTAATCGAAACAACCCTCCAACGGAGCTAGTTCCATGAGATCTGACACCATCGAATTCCCATTCATTCTTCAAGGTAGAATGTTTCCCGTCCATCGACCGATTGGGCAGCGACTCCGAATTCACATAACCACCTGATAGTTTTTAAGAAGAGCACTAATGACACCCTAACAAATCAAAGCGCCGTATTTCGGGAATCCAAAGGTATTCCACTCTAGGCTAGGCTAAAGAGAAACTCCAAACGTCGAAAATCTTCAGACCCATCGACAGTGCTATGATTTGTTCGCATGTCATTAGTGTTCCTCTTAGAAGAGAGTGGTTATGTATATTCGGAGTTGTTGTCCACTCAGTCGATGGACAGGACAATACTAATGAGATCGTTGCAGAGCGAAACAGACCAACTAGTGTTTCCATCGTGTGTGTGCCGGAGTCGAATGTTCTAATATTCTCCATTCAAGGATTAATTGGAATTTCATATCGTCAGATCCCATGAACTCTCAAACTGACGCCGTTGGAGCGTTGATCTGATTCATCATCTATTTTACAAATGAATTTCCCAACGTATTCATTATCTATATCATAAATTTAAATTTTCAATATATATATATAATATATATAATATATAATATATATATATATATATATATATATATATATATATATATATATATATATATAATATATATAAATATATATATATATATATATATATTTATATATATATATATATATATATATATATAGTTGTAAAAACTTTCGTTGACCCTTTTTTGTATATATATTAAATGTTTTTTTCTTGGTTTTAGGTACAATAATTCTATTCAATATACGTTAATTATCATATATCAAACTGATTACGTTTCAGAGCGAAACAGACCAACTAGTGTTTCCATCGTGTGTGTGCCGGAGTCGAATGTTCTAATATTCTCCATTCAAGGATTAATTGGAATTTCATATCGTCAGATCCCATGAACTCTCAAACTGACGCCGTTGGAGCGTTGATCTGATTCATCATCTATTTTACAAATGAATTTCCCAACGTATTCATTATCTATATCATAAATTCAAATTTTCAATATATATATATATATAATATATATAATATATAATATATATATATATATATATATATATAATATATAATATATATAAATATATATATATATATATATAATATATATATATATTATATATATTTCTATATATATATATATATATATATATATATATATATATATATATATATATATATATATATATATATATATATATATATATAGTTGTAAAAACTTTCTTCGACCCTTTTTTTGTATATATATTAAATGGTTTTTTTTGTGGTTTTGCGTACAATAATAATTCTATGCAATATACCTTAATTATCATATATTAAACTGATTACGTTTCGGCCATTTCTTTTTGTCTTTATCAAATCATTCGCTTATTGCTAATTATCTTGAAACGAAAATACAATGAACACTTATGGTATATAGCACTTATTTACTTCAATTCAAATAAAACAATTTTCTAGCTGTACGTCGAAGTGTACGTCGAAGTCACTTATAATAATAATCGAGCCGGTGATAGACCAGTGATAGATAGGTTTATATATATATATATATATATATATATATATATATATATATATATATATATATATATATATATATATATATATATATATATATATATATATATATATATATATATATATATATATATATATATATATATATATATATATATATATATATATATATATATATATATATATGTATATATATATATATATTTATATACATAACATATTATATTGAATACATACTTCCTGTAAAATAGTTTGTATTCCATGTCAAATAATCATAAGAAATGTGTTGTCTTTTACCTATTTTTTAAAAAGAGAGTTTATAATGACATGTGGTGGCATAATTCAATAATAATAAATTTAGCGAACGTTAATGTAGGAATTTCGTCAAATGAAAAAAAATTTAAGTGAATAACTTATAACGAAATGACTCGAAGATTCCATTTGTTCACGCTGTCATTGAGTGTTACCGAGGCAGTAGAATTAATACTTAATTATTATTAATTCAAATCAAACACTTGGCTTAATGTTTCACAAATATATATTGAAAATAAATAAAAATTAACAAAAAGATGTCAACATGTTTCGGGTAGTGAACCCATTCTCAAGACTAATACAGGAGGGATGACAGCAAATTTATTTATAAAACTGAGGAAATGAGAGGGGAGAAATGGAGTTCTGATTGATCATTCACTATAGGTTGTTGGTTTTTGAAAGAGCTGGTTATCTCCAAAGCTTCTAAAAGGTCGAGACGTTTTCCTTTATTACCTGCATGTAGACATTTAGTTTTATCCATATCTATGAAGTGATTGTTCTTGCAAGTGATTGAATGCAATGCTCGGAAAAACCAGTAGTATTCTTATTAAATAGAATTGACCTTTTATGTTCATCTACTCGGGTTTGTATTTTTCTACCTGTTTGACCGATGTAGAAGGCAGGCATTAACTACAGAAGATTTTATATATATATATATATATATATATATATATATATATATATATATATATATATATATATATATATATATATATATATATATATATATATATATATATATATATAATAGGTCAATTCTATTTAATAAGAATACTACTGGTTTTTCCGAGCATTGCATTCAGAACAATCACTTCATAGATATGGATAAAACAAAATGTCTACATGATGCAGGTAATGAAGGAAAACGTCTCGACCTTTTAGAAGCTTTGGAGATAACCAGCTCTTTCAAAAATCAACAACCTATAGTAAATGATCAATTAGAATTTCATTTATCCCCTCTCATTTCATCAGTTTTATCAATAAATTTGCGGTCATCTCTCCTGTATTAGTCTTGAGAATGGGTTCACTACCCGAAACATGTTGACATCTTTTTGTTAATTGTTATTAATTTTCAATATATATTTGTGAAACATTAAGCCAAGTGTTTGATTTGAATTAATAATATTTAATCATGTTTCACCAAGAGCTAAGCGAGGATTCAATCTCATTTAATACTTAATTAGTTTCCTAGTTGCACAGTAACAGTATGCAAATTTGTTTTATACCTTGAGGACAATGGTTAGGTTCAATCAGGGGTTCGAAATTATTGAATGCAATATCGTCTTTGCATATTATTGAACGTTATGCACTATAACGTGCGGAGATGACAAAGAAGTCAGCACCTTAACATCTCTTTGAAATTCTCCACCATTAACTTTCGGGGTTTCAACGTAAGAGGGTTATTGAGAGTTGTGGTTTATGAGATGTGGAAGCCCGAAAGGAATTCTGGGGATGTTTTTCAGCGTCTCATGCCTGTACTATTGTTCCTTGAACTATTCTCCAACTTTACTAGGCTTAGTCGATATCCTTGCCTCTTTAAAGCTAAGGAAGATATTGTTCATACAAGTCATATTATCACAAGCGAACTATACGAGATTTGTGCAACAGTGTAACTAATATTCATTGGTTCTGTGCGAGTGCCGTATAGATGTAGATATTGAGACAATTACTTCTTGTTGTGTAGAATAGTATTAGTTGTACATATTACACGAGGGATGTCTGAAAAGTTAATAACCTAGCACTGAAAAAATATATTTTTGTCAAACTAAAGTTCGTCTCGCATATTTTCCTTTTTGTTATCATATCTAATTTATTTCCTTTCTTTACAATCCATTCAAATAGTAGTTTATTTGAAATATAGTTTTCGAGTAGACATCAACTGTAATTCTAATGTAGGAGTGTTTGCTATAGCGTTTATTGAAATATTACATGCTGAGTTATCTTTATTTATTATATTATGATTTAGTGAAATAAAACTTGTTCGGATGCCGGCAATTGTTGAATTAGTTTAGGTTACACACAAACACACATATATATGAATAAATATATATATATATATATATATATATATATATATATATATATATATATATATATATATATATATATATATATATATATATATATATATATATATATATATAATATATATATATATATATATATATATATATATATATATCTTCAAGGAAGAATGTCAGAACATTCGACTTCGGCGCCAGGCACGATGTAGGTATACAGTAGACAGTCTGTTTGGCTCTACAACGAGCTCATCAGTAGTGTCTCGTCCATTTAAAGAGTTGGCTACGACCTTGAATCTACATAACCACCTAATAGTTTTTGAGAAGAGCTCTAATGACAAGCGAAACAATCACAGCGCCATCCTGCGAAAATTGCTAGGTATCTCACTTCAGGTTGAATAAAAACGCTAATCACCGTGAGTCTACAGCCACAGCTAGTGTAGAAAATCAAGTAGCAATACAATACAAGCAAAAATAATTCAAATATGTATTTTTTTATATATATATATATGTATATATATATATATATATATATATATATATATATATATATATATATATATATATATACACTGGCCAGCAAAATTAACGCACCACTAAAATTTGGGTCAATTTCAAAGTTAATTTTCTCGCGAACTGCTGAATCGATTTAGATAAAGATTTTTTTCAATGTAGCTTAAATCTTCAGAAATGACGTTATGCAAAGAGAGAAAATTTAAATTCGAGTTTTAGGCATATACTGGGTGTTTGAAGAAAAACTAGTAAAATGCACAACTTTTGTCATATTCTGTGGGAATTCCCATCAACAGAATTAGGTGTCTCTCTAAGTCAAAATATAGCCCCATCTTTTACAAGCATTTTGTTTTTTTATTCAATTTTTTATCTTGCTTATTCAATGAAATACGGAATTTAATGTAAAACGTAACAACTAAAATTTATTTAAAAAAAATTTGAAATAAAATCTTAAACATTGAAATAAAAAGTCAACATCGGGTGTTTTCTCCCCTATTCCTTATAACTGACATCGATGACCCATATATTGAACCAGACGTCTAATTTTTGCTTGATCTATATTTGTCCATATTTCCCTCATAATGTTTTCTACATCATCCCATAAATGTTCTGTAGCGTTAAGGTCTGGACTACCTGGAGGCCAATCTAGGACCTCAATATTCACCTGATTTAGATAATTTAGTTCTATTTTCGCAGTATGTGGTCTGGCATTATCTTGCATTAGTATAAAATTATCTCCAATATAACCAGCCATAGGGACCACATGCTCTGACAAAATTTCGTCAATGTACTTTTCGCTACTTAAAGGTGCTCCATGCAAGGACATGATGTCTGTACGAGCTGCCAAAGAAATTCCGCCCCAAAACATCACAGAGCCTCCATTAAATAACTCGGTTTAGCGAATATCATTTTGTGAATCACGTTCGTTTGGCTGTTCAATAATTTCTGAGCTTCGATCCTTGCTGTAGAGATAAAACCTCGTCTCATCAGTGAACAAAACTCGTTCCCAATCTTCAGCAGTCCAGTTCACATGTTCCCTAGCAAATTGAAGTCTTTAAGTCTTTTTTCGACATTAAATTCCGTATTTCATTTAATATGTGAGATAAAAACGTGAATAAAAAAACAAAATGCTTGTAAAAGATGGGGCTATATTTTGACTTAGAGAGACACCTAATACTGTTGATGGGAATTCCCACAGAATATGACAAAAGTTGTGCATTTTACTAGTTTTTCTTCAAACACCCAGTATATGCCTAAAACTCGAATTTAAATTTTCTCTCTTTGCATAACGTCATTTCTGAAGATTTAAGCTACATTGAATTTTTTTTTATCTAAATCGATTAAGCAGTTCGCGAGAATATTAACTTTGAAATTGACCCAAATTTTAGTGGTGCGTTAATTTTGCTGGCCAGTGTATATATATATATATATATATATATATATATATATATATATATATATAAATATATATATAGATATATATAAATAAATATAAAAATATATATATATATATATATAAATATATATATATATATATATATATATATATATATATATATATATATATATATATATATATATATATATATATATATATATATATATATATATATGTATGGTTTTTATACACTGAAGAGCAAATATGGATCGACAAACATAAAAGTTTTAAATTAATGAATTTTTGCATATCATTTTACTCAACTTCGATAACATCCTGCTACACACTTCATTGGAAATTAATTGATGTCCAGAGGCATCTTCTCTTAAATAATTCAATGGTCGCTTAGCATCACTATACAGAGTTTATGCAATATAATCCTTAGTGGTTGCACCGTCTTGACGTCGACGATACTCATTTTCATCCAAGCTTTTGATACTTTCTCCAAACAGAATATTCTCAGCAAGTAGTGCCAAATCGATAAAATAAAATTTCAAACTATCATCGTAAAATCTCCTTTTCATGTAGGTATACCAGATATCATGAAGAGTAAACCTCAATTTCATATATATATATATATATATATATATATATATATATATATATATATATATATATATATATATATATATATATATATATATATATATATATATATATATTTATATATATATATTAATTTATATATTTATAAATTTATATAAAAATATATATATATATATATATATATATATATATATATATATATATATATATATATATATATATATATATATATATATATATATATATATATATATATATAGCAGTCATAATAAAAAAAATTGAACAAGACAAATCATCTACAATCTGAAGGTAGGTGTCAAATAAATTTCTAAAGGAAGTGGCTATATAAGTAATTATATACATCTATACCAGCATCACATAAATCCTCACATAAATGCCAAAATTTGTAACCAGGCAGGCAGATTATCACGTCAACAATATTTCTAGCCTTTTACTTCTACATAACTAACGTGGAAGGAATTAACGAATCTTGTGGAGAGAGAAGAAATGTTTTCATCATCATCATAAATCTACTCGGTAGTTTTATTATCTCCTCAACAGTAGAGTAGTATTCGAAAAACTGATGAAGCTCTCCTTAAGACGTGAGGATTTGACGAGAATCTGACATTTTCTCGTTACAACTCCACAGTTTGAAAGCCTTTATGTGGATGTTTATGTAACCGACTAGTTTGTCTATTCAATTTCAGTTAATGAAATTTTTTTGATTGAGTCTTATATCTCTGTTGTTTGTTCATGTTATGTCCAATAGCGCATGAAAACTCATTAACATCAAACACAGTTAGAAGAACACTTAATATAATAAAAATTATTCGAATGAAATAGAAACATAAAAATTAAATAATTTTGAGAAAGAATATATTTTGATTTACAAGAATTCTTGGCTACCGATCAGTGCAGGTTCTCTTCTTGACTCTATCCATACACATCAAAACTATACCTGAAAATCCAGAAAATTTTTATACAGTTTCAGTAATTCTCATATTCTTATTATAAACTTGTTATCCTAACATCAGGACTCTGATCATGCGAAATAGCATTTATTCACGGTGTTCTTAAATCTTGGTTAATTTAGTTAAGTAAAAGAATGAAGTTTATATTTTATTTCGGAAATTGATTTGCATAGTGTTTAATATATTTTTGCAGTATTTTCATTCATTTCAGTATTGGAAGCTAAGTCAATTCAAAATGGAAACGATAAGATGAACAGTTTTTCACAATTCTTGAAAAAAAAATTATACAATATAGGTTCTTGTATATTAGTGCTTCATTCGGCAGCTAGAAATAAAGACAGTTTACAACAAATCTCGCCAATCATGATTGGGACAGGATAATTAGTTTTTCAACTCCTGGTTTAATTCCATCAATTACAAGTATTTATCTGAATTAAAAAAATATTAAAATTATTGAACATCGCTTGAACTGCACTAATGTTTCCTATCTTCTAAAATTTGTCCTGCCACTGATATTCTGCACAACTGAAATTGCATATATTAGCTATATATACTATATGAGCGTTTTTTTTTTAAATGACAAGCCTCTATCTAAAATTTTCAAATTATGTTGCTTAGTATATATGTTATGTCTCCACATACCTACTCATATTCATTGGAATAAAAAATATGGAAATAATTATTCAAATTACACAAAGTGGTGAATGAACATAGGTAAAGCTTTACCACCCCTCCAAAAGAACCACGCAGTCAATTAGAAAGGGGATTTTGAAAAAAATCAGTAGCATGAAATCAATTCATACAACATAGCAATAGCCCTTCAAAATTAGTTCTATTTGATACGCAAAGATCAAAGTGTTATAGGAGGGTTATAACCATAAGTATACAACTTTCAATGATTCATTGAATTATGTTTTATAGAGACCTTTAATGTAGAATATCTATTATGAGTTCTCAAATTCAATATTATTGATAGTCACAAAGAATTTACTTTTTTTTGGATAAATTGAAGATAATATACCTATCCACCCAATATTCTAGTTCACGTCACTAAACAAATCGTTAGGTAGTTACGGAAGATATTAACATTTAAAGTGAGTAGGTATTTGCTGAAAAAGAATAAGTTTTCAACTATTCGAAACTTAAAAGGTTCCACTTTTTTGAAACCTGTGGTAATATATCAGCAATTTAATTATGCACAACATATTCGAAATTCAGATTTTTAAAGGCTTTATGAACTTGAAAATCCGATTTATGAAGGATTGTTACAATCCCAATTGCGTTAGAGAGTTGAAAATTTCATAATGATCAAAGTTGATGTAGGAAAGTACCTTTTCGCGGAACAAATGTTTTCTCCAACCGCCATCATTTTATGTATAGATTTCTTGTTTTTTCCATGTTTTTGAGATTTTGTGCACCTTCCAGCTTCCGCAGATTAAGTCAAAGAGTCGAAATTTGGTAGCTAGATTGAGTTAAGGTGAGGCAAGATTCTCGGTGGGTTTTAACTCTTTTCTTCAACTAAATTAACCATTTAAATTTTCATATTCAAGTTTTTCGTGGGTTTTGATCTCTTTTTCAACTTTACAGTGTCCCCAAATGGGGACACTTGGAGGGTAAACAATTTATATGTGTAAATGAACAAGAATGACGAGAAAATAGATTTTAATTATGTAGCTCTGTTGCAACTACGTTTTTATATAATAAAAGGTGTAAACATTTTCTTACTTTCAGAAGATCAAAAAATGTTCAGTAACGAATTTGTATTATATTCACTCACTGTTAACATTGAAGAAATATGATCTGTTTTAAAGATGATGTCTGAGAAAAACAAACATAATGATTCCTGTGAGGAAATGTGAGAAACCTTACCAGATGTTGATTATTATGTGATTGATATCTAAATGATTTCATGATTATATCAAGTTAGTTCATGGAAGCCGAGTCGAGTGTCAATAAAAATTTTTTTAAATTTTTTTCAATTCTATTGACCTACAGTTTAACGCCGGTCCGTAACGCTTATGGACTTGTAAACACTATACATTACCCAACTATTAATTTTTTATTGAAATACTGAAACTCAGAGACATAATAAAACATCCATACCTAACACAGGATTCGAACTCAGCACACCTGCTTTACAGTCGGTCAATCAACCTTTGCTCCACAAGGCGTGTGTAAATAAATATTCAGATATATATATATATATATATATATATATATATATATATATATATATATATATATATATATATATATATCACTCTAAATATATTATCCTTGAATAATGAATTCGGAAAGGCAGATAAGTGCGTAATGATAATAAAAACATTGGAATCTATATTGGATAACTCACGATAATTTAGAAGAGAGCAGATAAATTCAATGAAATGAATGATCTTGAATTTCCTACTATATAGATTTACCAATAATCAAGATTTTGCAGGATGAGTTGTCCAGTCAACAATTAAAAGAACACTGATTATCCTTTAGTGAAAATAATTGATTCCATTGTCGGCAGATATTATCTATAACAGAATATAGATTTTTGTCTTGGAAATTGAGGATATAATTAGGAAAAACATGTCTTAGATGCACTAGAATTGCTAGACAAAACATATATTTTTAAGTTACTAACATTATTTTTTATTTTCTATTAACATCAAATGTTGCACTCCAAACTCTCGGCGAATGAAAGCTACAACTAAAAATATGTAACTGTAACAGTCACGTGCGCGTCTCCGTATTCCTATAATTGTTATGTATTTTTTAAAACAGGAAGCATGTATGAAATGCTTATTCTTTCAAGTATAGAAATAATCTTGGGAATTTTATATTGAAGTAAGAATTAGTTTTTTTATTACAATCGTTAATTTATTTCATTGTGATTTTTATTCAATACATAATATGTAGGATCTTTGTTCTTTTGGTGTTTCCCACAACCACAACACCTGGATGTTTTGTCGAGTTAGAATGTAAGCGAACTTTTCAGAGCACTCACAATTTTATAAAACAATTTAGAAAACACATATGTATATTATAAGATATGAACATGAACATTAATTGAAGGTTACAGTAAAAAATGGCGATTTTCGACAGTGTTCAATCATTTGGTTATAAATTAATGATTATTGTGCTAACCGATTTTCCAATGTTGTTTCTGAACTCAGTATACATGAGGCAAACTCTGAATTGTGTAACGCCATCCCTGACCCTAACTGCCATTTCTTCTGGGTTCCTAGCTAGAGACACGAGGATTCGTCGGACTAATGTTAATTTTATGCTAATCAATTTCCACGGTAAGATTGGGTAGCAGGGAGGTGGAATTAAGTGTAATCTCTTTCTTATATTAGGAGCTCGGGACCGAGAAGATGATTCCGGAGAATAGTTCTGTGGAATAGAGTCTGAATATTTATACATAGTTCCTCCTAAAATTGGTCTGTATCTTTACAATGCCTCGTGGAAAATTAAATTAACTTCATCTCGAGTACGGAGTTGATGTTTGCATTCATTTTAAGTAACAAAGTATTTTTTCAAATGTTCGAAATGCCTAAAATCTTCCTAATGAAATTCAATTAATTTTATGACTGATTAATTGTGAATTTGTTTTCAGCTCACTCATGAAATAAATTAATTCACTCTTTCATAAAAATATATTGTGAAAAAATATAGTAGTAGCATGAAAAGTATAGTAGAAATACATTCAGAGGAACGGTTTCAGACATTTGTTCATTTTGATCGCCTTCAGTAAACTGACCAAATTTTGAATGAAAACCCAAAATATAGGTTCAGCTAAGTGGGTTCATGGGGATTATCACATATTCTGAACAACAATGACATGCAGGACGATAAGTCGATTCAAATTGGTCGCTCGATAGACTATATGGACTGTTTCGATAAATATAGAGATCAATAAAAAAAAATTGGTATAGAAATCTGCAGCATAGAAAATAACGACTAATGCATCGGCATTTCAGGAATGCAAACTTTTCATGTCTTTCAAGTCTTTGAAATTAAATGACATGGGATTTTAAGAAACTCACAATGTATTTTATGGTAGTCATTTGGAAATTCTCCTGAATCTTCAATTCAACATCATAATCACTATGTTAATAACAATCGAGAGCATGCACCGAATGGAAGATCCAATCGAAATATCCCCAATTCAACCAATCTAACGAATAGTTTCTTCAAGAAACTCCAAGTTATGATTTACTCTTTAATGCACCCACTGTACATTCCCAAGGCCCTAGACCACCCGACGATAATATAGTAGGAAATAACTTGCGTTATGCGATTGATTACCTCACTGAAAGTCTAAGAAGGATTTTCAATCAGGTCGAGAGTGAAAAAATTGTCAAAATGTCCATAAAAAAAATATAAGGAGCCTGTAAACAACACTGAAAGAAAAAGACCTTAAACAAATGAGGAAAGGAGTAGTGTACAATAGTAACTACCGAAATTCATATATAGAGCAAACATCAAGGAATATATCTCATATAGTAGTGATTCCAGACTTGAAAAGCTCAGATGTGCCCTCAGCCAGCATGTAGTCCAGATGGGACACCAAATCGAATGGACATGGCAGAACAAAGACATATAGGACTTGTGTGCGGGTCAAAGCTCAAGAGAAGTTCTGGAGGTAGTCATAATTGAGAAGCACTTTAATATAATTAACACAGTCCTGATATTCAAAACTTAAGTTCCCTTTTCATCAGGGGGACAACGATCTGAATCGCTTAAAATATCTCAATAGTGTACAGTCGACAAAATATTTGGAACATCTGATTTGGATACTATTCACTGTTTTTGCTTTTGTGTTTAATTTTTATCGTCTGTGATTTGCGTTTAATTTTAAATGATTTCAATTTTTAATGTTTAGACTTTTTACGGACACATTGTTCATCTTGATGTCGACATTCATCATCATTTATTTATTTATTTATTTATCAACGGAAAGCCCATTTACATAAAAAATACAAAAAATTAAAATCTTAAATCTAGATTAACCTAGCATTTACCTAACAGCGAAACTGCTTTAGTGAGGTACAAAAACATAAGTCGGCGTTTAAATAGCGATTACCATAACCCAACATTCTATTAATAGGTGCATTAATCATATAGTTAGTACGACAGACGGGGTACGCGAATAAGTTGTCACTCCTAGTTCTTCTGAACAGTACGTGAAGACAAATTAGGCCAAGTAAATCATTAGAGTCAACAAGATTATTCAGACACTTAAAGAGAAACACCAAATCAGATAGATTGCTTCTTACTGATAAAGGCTGTATACCCAACTGAGTGCGAATAAATGTTACGGAAAAATGGATTCGAGGAAATTGACCTTCCGAAGGAAATGTAAAGCAAAAATTTATTCTGCACCCGTTCAATATATTGCGAATCAGCCTCGTAATGAGGTGACCAAACAATTGACCTATACTCAACAATAGGTCTACAAAAAGCAAAATAAAGCAATTTCACAGTAGCCTCATCAGAGATTCAGCTGAATTTCCGACGAATGAACCCCAACACTCTCAATGCACGGTTAGTCATTATTCTGAAGTCGTTCTTCGAACTCAAGTTGGGACTATCCAAATTTATGCCAAGATCACTAATGATATTAAACACGCTCAAGACTTGCACCATCAAACCGAGTATGGATAAAAAATACTGGGTTACTGGTTCGTGGAAGGTTAAATACATTTACATTTCAGAAAGTTCATACTCAGCAGAAGCCCGAAAGCCATTCCACCACAGCCAACACGTCCGATTGAAGATCAGCAGCATCGGCAACTGAGGAGATGGATTTATAGATCTTCAAGTCATCAGCAAATAACAAAACTTTTGAATGCTTAACAACTAGAGATAGATCATTAACAAAAAGTGAAAACAAAACAGGGCCGAGGTGACTACCCTGCGGAATACCTGACGTAACCAGGATTGTTTTAGATTTAAAATTTTTAACTTTTAAAACTTGAGATCTATTTTTGTAATAGCTCCTTATCCACTTCAAAAGACTACACGTAAAACCTACTGACTCAACAACAGAGTCTAAGATAGTGTGGTTAACTGTCATCATCATCATCATCATCAATCAACCCTCTGTGTCCACTGTTCAACATAAGCCTCCCTAATCATATTCAATTCCAATCGATTTTGTATTGTCTGTATCCAGTTGCTGACCAACGAGTAGGCGATCTTCCTCACCTTCGCTTGTCCGTTCTAGGTCTCCACTGAAGAAGCCTTTTTTCCCATCGGTCATCCCGCATCCGTGCAACGTGGCCAGCCTATTTCCACTTTAGCTCCAACGACATCGCTGACACCGGTTCTTCTGCGCAAATCCCCGTTTCTTATATGGTCCTTCAAGGTCACACCAAGCATGGATCTCTCCATCTTCCTCTGTGTAACTGTAAGTTTTTTACCTGTTGCTGTTGTTGGTGTTAGGGTTTTTGAGCCATATGTCATTACTGGCAGCACGCGCTGATCGAAAACCCTTCTTTTTAGATTGACCGGAATGTCACTCTTGAGAACGTCTTCAAGTCTACCAAAAGCTGTCCATGAGAGAGTGAGTCTTCTCTTTAGTTCGCATGCCTTGTTATCCCTTGAGATGCTGACCTCATGGCCAATGTATACATATCTATCTACCATTTTAATCTCAGCTCTGTTAGTCTTCAAGCCACAGCTGGGAACAAGGTTTGTCATGAATTTTGTTTTTGACATGTTAATATTAAGACCGACCCTTCCACACACCTCCTGCAGATCCTGCGCATCAGTCGCATTTCTTTTAGATTGTCCGAGAATAGCACTATATCATCTGCAAAACGCAAGTTATTTAGGTTCTTGCCATCTATGTTTATACCTCTCTGACTCCAGTCCAATTGTTTGAATGCACTCTCCATGACTGTGTGAAACAGTTTTGGTGACATCGTGTCGCCTTACCGAACACCACGTTCAATAGTTATGAGGTTGGTATTTTCATGCAGTTTTACTGTCATTGTTGCATTTGTGTAAATATTGTGGATGAGTTTGATATATCGGTAGTCGACTCGACATTCCTGAAGTGCATTCCACACTGCATTTAGCTCTATTGTATCGAAGGCTTTGTGGAAGTCCACGAATGTAATTACTGAAGCTCTGTTGTATTCTATTGTCTTTTCTATAAGTGTTTTAACGCTTTGAAGGTTGATAGAAATCCAATTCATTTTCCAGTCGGGTGGTTACAATTCGAGTAAACAAATTGTAAAGGTGACTCAAGAGGCTTATTGGTTGGTAGTTCTCCATTTCTGCTATATCTCCTTTTTTGTGAAGCAGGATCACAATGGAATTATGCCAATTTCTGGGGAATTTACTATTGAATAGACCGAGATTAAAAAGCTCTTTTATTTTTAGCAGTAGATGTTGGCTTCCTATTTTTATTGCGTCTGTAACTGTTGTCTTCCCCTGGCGTTTTATTATTTTTTGTGTTTCTCAATGCTAAGTCTAGTTCCTCCATGGTGATATCAGGAAGCTCTCCTGATCCTTGATTGACAATGCCCCCCTTCGATGTCAGGATTTCGGGTTCAGGATTTTCTTCGTCACCATCATCATTTATGACATTCATAAAAGTATGAAATTGAACCAAGACGTGCCCCTCTGTCAAGCCACTAATCTAACATTTAGTCACTCAATTTATTTTGTATTTGTTCTGTTTGAGTGCTTATCTGCTAATCTGAAGAACTGATCGATCGAACACTAAAGCCGAGCACATATTAACAGTTATCTGAACAGAAAGATCTCTCTGCAAAAACTACCTAATGCCTCTATTGTATAGATGATATAAGCAAAAAAAATATAAAAAAAATATATAACCAAACCAACCCTTTAACGAAGCTAGTCTCATGATGACATGGAATTGATATTAATTCAAAATATAATATTAGAAAATTCGACATTCGTGCCAGATACGATGAAAATACTAGAAAGTATGTTTCGCTCTTCAACGAGCTCATCAGTAGTGTCCCGTTCATCGAGCAAGTGGGCAAAGATATCGAATAAGCATAATCAAATCATAATTTCTAAGAAGAGCACTAATGACATGCGAACAAATCCCAGCACCATCCAACGGAAATCGATAGGTATCTCACCTCAGGTGAAACAGAAACGCCATTTGACGAAAACTCATTTTACTCCACATACATAGGTTAGCACCATATGTGCAAAATTTTGCAACGTATTGAACCGTTCGATGTATCCAATGAATAAACAATACTAACTTATCATTCACATGAAAGAAGATTTCAATGGTTACAAATCATTTTGAAAAAAAATATTTGTGACGTAAATAATTTATTTTCAATAAAATAAACTTTATAATTTTTATTTCGGTTAACTATTGAAGGAAGGTGTTTGAAACCATAATTTATTACTTTCAAATCGCATCTCGACGCGATGCACTTCGCGCGACGCATATGATCGTAGTGACGGTGCTCTGCAGCTCACGCGTTTTATATTTTTATCAATATATTTCACTTAGTGAAGTTCTAAAGCATAGGAATTTCCCAAATTAATTTTTGTGTTATATTCAGAGAAGTGCCTACATCATATGATTGTATAGAATAAATAATTTCGACTTCATTTACTTACTAAATTTTATAGTCACAGATTCTCCTGTAGCTATATATACAATGGAATTCGCAGCTCACTCTCAATGGGCAAAAATTCCTTAACAACTATTACTAACATCTTACCACAAACTTTTTTATTTGATTCACCGCAACGAAACGTGTTTTAATTATTTTATTCAATTTGAAGCAAACAGCAACATCCAAACCTAAACTGCGGTGGGAACGTTAGGAGATAAAAGCTCCAAACGGTTGTTGTTCGGGGTACAGAAAGAGGCGGTTGCCTTTTATATTATTAAAAAGTTCAACAATGGATTCAATTTACAAACTTCTATTCCCTCTCTCTTCTCCGATCTAATAAAAAGACGGAGAATGTTTCTTGATTGTTGGCACATTTTGCCCGAACTTTAACGATACGCAAATAGCCAAATGTTGTCGGAACAATGGGATTTTTCCAAGATAACCAAAAACGTAATATTGAGCACAGTCCTTCAACAACTTTATATATAGGTACTTTAAGATAATGTAATGGGAAATAAAATTTCTTTCACAAATTACTAACAGGATGTTTCTCTTAACGTCCTCGATAAATTATACACATCTTGTTTGGAATGCAATATAAATTTGTTACTATGAATGATATCAGTTTGGAATTAATGGAAAATAGTTATAAGAAGAATTCAGTTTATCTGCTACTGATACTACATGAGGTAGGTATTCGATAAAGAGGTACACAAAGGTACGATTTTAGTCGATTTAAAAGATCTTTTAATATATCAGAAAATTAAACGAAATAGGTTTCCTCTCTGCATCTGAACAGAGCACAGTAAACCTAAATGAGTCATAATTATTTAATGAAATATTAGTATATATTTTGTTCATAACGATAACTTTGAGACTTTGTTTATAACCAAATAACTAAATATAATTCTATCATCACAAAAATTTTTGTTTTCTTCATGAAAAAATTATTTAATGCTTATATATATATATATATATATATATATATATATATGACGTCAAAAATATGACGTCATCGACATTTTTCTCAGAACTTCTATTGCAATGCCATTGAGATATCGAATTTCGTTTTTCTCCATGGAATTAAAAAACAAGCTCAGGCCACTTAATGTAAGGACAGGAATTGAATGATAAAACCTTAGTACTGTCTGAGTATGATGATTGATTGTTTTTTTCTGATAAATCGAGAAAGAGTTATTCTTTTACTGGGAGTCAATCTCTATATATAAAAATGAATCCTTATTTCACTTGGTCACGCCATCACGCTTGAACGGCTGGACCGATTTCACTAATTAAGAAAATTGTGCAGGAAATTAGAAAATTTGAGAATACTTGACCACCATATAAAATTATTTCTAATCTATGTCATTTTTATTTTGTCATGACTTAGAATAGAAAAATTCATATTACTCTCAATTGTTTACCCTTCTACAATCAACCTCTATTTTTGCATCGCGATTTTCATTTTTTTTTATTTTATCCACAGATCCGCAATAGGGCTGCAAGATGGCAATCGAAAATAACAATAGTCGGTTTGAGAATAGGTCGTAATATATTTTTCATACTACCAATGATCAACATTTTTGCCGGGTCAGATAGATTGATAGATTGATAGATAGATAGTTAGATAGATAGATAGAAAGATAGATAACTAGATAGATAGATAGATAGGTAGATATACATCGACAGATAGATGAATAGATGGAAAGATAGATAGATAAAAATAATTTATATGGCAGAACGTTTGCCCGGTCAGATAAATTGATAGATAGATATGCAGATAGATAGACAGATAGATAGAATGATAGATAGATAACTATCTAGATAGATAGATATATAAATAGATAGGTAGATATACATCGGCAGATAGATGATGTCATTGAAAGAACAAAATAATTTGGTCAAAATGTAGGAAATAGAAAAACTAAATCGACCTGTTTGAGCGTTTTCCATAAAACCTGAAGGCTACCAAATTATTAGGGTAAGTCCATACTTTTTTTCCGCACTGTATATATATATATATATATATATATATATATATATATATATATATATATATAGAAATATATATATATATATATATATATATATATATATATATATATATATATATATATATATATATATATATATATATATAATCAAGCTTTAGATTTTCTTGGGAATAGACCATAAGTGACTCAACTCGTTTCTAAACTATTTTATTTAACAATTCGGTCACTCATTTTGACCTTCTTCAGAACTATAACAATAATACATTCAACATTGGAGATATACGATAAAATTTTCCAAGGGTAACGACTTACTATATAAAATGAAACATCAATTTGGTATGCTCTTCCCTAACACATCATAACAAAACATTGTAGTAGACTAACTAATCGTTTAAACACACAAATATATAAACATCAATCCAATTATCTCACCAACAGTATCAACATTTTCAAACAGCTGATTCTTCGGAAGAAATTATAGAACTGATAAATACATTGGATTTAAGCCGGTTATCTCTTTCTTATCATTCACTGCGTTGCGTTTGTTCTGGATCTCCATCATTTCTACAAATTCTTTTTTTTGTAGGTTTCTCTTGCTTCAATATTTTAGTCTTTTTGTAGTTTAATGAATGTCTATTTAGATTTTAGCGATTTGTAAGCACTGTTTGATTTATTTTATCATATTGATGGCTTTTAATTCGATTTTCTAAATATTGGCTTGTTTGTCTTATGTATACATCATCATATTGGTTGCAAGGTATTTCATATACTACTTACTATAGGTACTTATTTCGTTTGTAGGGGTTTTTGTTTTCAAAGATGTGAAATTTTTCGATAATAGATTATAGCCTTTGTGATACTGTAATATCGAAGTCTTTGGTCAATTTTGCTAATGGTTGTGATAAATCGTTCACGAATGGCAGTGATGAATATCTTGTCTTTGTAACTAGAACATTTTTTGTAGTTGTTGGTTGTTATACAACTTGTTAATTCTTTTTTTATTAAACTTGATCTATCAGCTTCTTTGGATAACCATTGTTGACAAGTGCATTCTTTGCTTTTTCTATAGCTTGCTGTCTAAATTCTGGATCAGGTAGTCTGAGACCCGTGTCAGCTAATCCAATAATTACCTGTCTTTTTTGAGAGGCAGGATAGTTTGACTCATAATTTAAATATCTATCCGACCAGGGCTCTTTCGTGAGCTATTCAGCTTTGATCGTGTTATTTGAGCCATGCAGTGACAGATCCATAGAAATGGATTTTTCCACCTTCTTAATTTCAATTGTAAATTGAAGGTCTTTGTGGAATGCATTGAAACATGCTAAAATAGAATTCACCTCTGATTCCGGTACAGCAAGGATGCAATCATCTACATATCCAAAAAAGAAGGGAATATTGAAATTGATCTCGTTCGATACCGTCTCTTCCAATTTTTCTAAATCCATATGTGATATGTGCAACTATACTGCAACTATAGACGCAACCATAGCACATCCTTTTATTTGTTTATAAAGCAGTTACCTGTACAAATCACGAAAATTCAAAAAGACATTAATTCAACTACGAAGAGACTGAAATATTGAAGCAAGAATACAAAAAAAAAGAGAATTTGTAGAAATAATCGAGATTTAAAACAAACGCAACGCAGTGAATCATGAGAAAGAGATAACCGGCTTAAATCCGATGTATTTATCAGTTCTACAATTTCATCCGAAGAATCAGCTGTTTTTTATATTTGAAATCCCCTTTATTCATTAAATCATAATAATTTTTTACATAATCAAATGTTACCTCTAAACAATGCCTGAGAGCACTGGTATCGAAGTAATTAAATATACAGAAGTGTTTGAAACATATTGAAATAAATTAAGATATAATTGTAATAAAATATAAATAAATACTCTAGATAAACTCAAACTAACTTGATTACGAAACCATGTGACGAAACCAACTAATAATCAACCTTATAATTAACCAACAGGTACAGAAAATAAGATTAAACCCTTATTCTAATCGTTACAACTTGAAGTAAAATTACTTCTAAATTAAAACAAGATCTGTAGCAAAATCAGAATAATTCAAATAAACCGTGAGAATAAAAAGTAGAGAAAAGGAACCATCACAACGCCAGAACATACTCCAATACATATTGATACTATTTCCCTCACTGAGCCAGGTAACTGATTATAAACAGAAAATACCTTTAAAATAGGATTATTGAGCCCAAATTCCGTCATTACATTAGTCAGATATAATATGTTACATAATTTCCTGGTGTTATGTGAATGAACATCCCTCAAGAACCTATACTCTGTGTTCGATTTCTGTTTTCCATGAACTATTTTATAGATGAACTTACATTGCTCCAGTTCTTTCAGCTTAGCCAAATCAAATAGTTTGAGATCGGTGTAAATTTGCTTTGTTCTAGTTCGTCTATCAACATTGAACAGTATTTTTGTAAATAAATTTTTCTATAATTTATGTGTATATTATGTGTGTATGCGCGTATATTCAGATGTATGGATGTATGATTCTATGTTCTACATTTTATAATCGAATTTATAGTTGAATCATTCAGTGGAATTTCCATGCTTGTGTGTTTTTGGTGATCTCTTTGTTTTTTCATTGTTTGTTTCTATTACTTCTCGAAACAAGTGTTTACACTTATCGAGTTTTTATTTATTCACAACTGATCTTTGTTTTTTATTTACTTGTATTTGTACCATACTGGTGTGTGAATAAATATTATTATTATTCTTATTATTATTAAATTTATTTTGCAGAATCTGCATTCTACCAAAATTTGCATTGCTACATGTTCCCCATACTGCAATCAGATATCTCACATGTGAGAGAAAGAACGCATTATATACATTTTATTTAGTATTCATAGTCAAATAAGTTCTAGTTCTATAAAGTATTGTATATATAGGCGTAATCTTATCTCTTAAGTGGTCAATATGTCGTCTCCAGCTCAGCGTGGAATCCAAAACAAGTCCTAGATACTTTAAATCTTCGACTTTTTCCACGTTTTCAACGTTTATACGAAAGTTTAGATTTTCAATATTTTTATTTCTTTGTTTGAATAGCATATATTTCGTTTTATCTATATTAATTTTTAATCTTTTAAATATTAACCAATCTGAATAAACTTTCAAATCATTATCTAATTCATCCTCATTCGATCCCTTATACAATAGTACGGTATCATCAGCGACAGAGAAGTAATACACCTTAATTCCAGATTTCTTCAAACTCAATACGTACATAGAATACAAGAGCGTTCCCAAAACTGAACCCTGAGGCAAACCATAACGATTTGTTGTCCAATCGCTTTTTACTCCATTCACAACTACATATTGTTTCCGTTCCTTCAGGTAACATTTGAGCAGATCGTGCATCACACCCCTGAGACCTAAATATTTCAACTTACTGAGCAATATAGGAAAGCATATAACGTCAAATGCTTTTCTAAGATCAACGAAAATGGCAACAACAATTTTCCCCTCATCCAATGCTATCGAAACTATATTAACAAAATCCACAATAGCACTGAGTGTACTGCTATTTTTCAAAAACCCATATTGGTATTCAACCAGATCAACATATTTATCTATGAAAGACAACATTCTCCTCAATACCGCTTCTAAAATCTTAGAAATAACCGATATAACAGAAATAGGTCTGTAATTACTCGCGGCGTCTTTTTTACCAGATTTATATATCGGCGTGATTTTGCTTATTTTTAATTCGTTTGGAAAATTTCCCGTTCTCAATACTTCATTTATTAAATTTATCAGCGTTGGTATTAAGGTCCCGCTCAAGATTACAGACACCTAGCACAGATATACCATCATGTCCCGGTGGCGAGTTTTCATTTAACTTTGAGATAATCTCTTCAATTTCTTTTTCAGTAACCGGTTCAATAACAATACTTCTGATAGTGTAGACCTCTGCAAATTCCACAATGTTGCCGATTCTAATTATCTCTTCCTCCATTTTCGAAACAATATTTTCACCAACATTTGCGAAATGTTTATTTAACGCGTTTGATACATCTTTTTTATCCGTGAATACCTCCCCTTCCGCACATATTGTATTTATGTTGGTGAGATCGGATTTTCGTCTCTCAAATAAGCCATTTACAAACCTCCACAGTTTCTTCAAATTACCCTCAGTTCTAGCCCACCCGGTCCTGAAATATTGATTCTTCAGCGACTGTATTTTGTTATTTATTCTATTCTTCAATTGCCTAAATTCATCATTTAGATTTGCATTAAGTTTGTTCGAAATTTTCTTCTTATACAAAATGTCACGTTTTTTTATTTGATTTACTATTTCACTTGTTATTCAACAATTGTTTGAATGAAATTTGATAGTTTTATTGTATTCACAATCATTTGAAAATGATTATACTGTTGGTGGGATAATTAGATCAATGTTTATATATTTGTGTGTTTAAACGATTGGTTAGTCTACAATGTTTTGTTATGATGTGTTAAGGAAGATCATACCAAATTGATGCTTCATTTTATATAGTAAGACATCAGAAAAATTCCAATGAAAGATGTAATATTGTTGTAGTTCTGAAGAAGGTCAAAATGAGTGAACGAAACGTCAAATAAAATTATTAAGAAACGAGTTGAGTCACTTATAGTCTATTTTTTATTTCCAAGAAAATCCTAACCTCGATTATACACTGGCAGATCAAAGAAAACATATATATATATATATATATATATATATATATATATATATATATATATATATATATATATATATATATATATATATATATATATATATATATATATATATATACAGTTAAGGGTTTACAATGAGTATTGATGTTCAACTTGAAACTGTTCAATATTTATTTCCATTCCTGTTAACGTTTCTGCTGATTTTCAAGCCTTTTTCAAAACATTAATTTCAAACACAACAAAAAAGTTTTTCAAGACCTAATATGAAATAACAAATACACTGACATTAGAAAGTAATATATGGCACCATGATCTGGTATCTATCATCATTTGTCCAAATATATATATATATATATATATATATATATATATATATATATATATATATATATATATATATATATATATATATATATATATATATATATATACAGTGGGCCCCCGGTAATCCGGCCCCTGTCTAATCCGGCGCCTCCTGTAATCCGACATGCCTATCATTATTGAATGTGAGTTCACATGCATAATTTTGCGATAAAAATTGATGAATATTTTCATACTTCAAAATTTGATTTTTATTCATAGTTTTTGATTAAGCATTTGTTTGTATACAATTATTTCATAATGTGAAATTTAGTTATTATTTTCTGTAAGTTCTATAGCATTAATAAGGTTAAATTTATAATCAAACGTAAGCTGTCTATTGTGGTGTTTAATTTACTAAATTCGACATACATAGGTATATTATGATTTGTAGCTCAGATAGAACCTTATCATTCTGATCTGTAATTTAACGGATTACAATGTACTCTTTTTCAAAAAATTCCGGACTATAGGGGGTCTTAGGCAGTACTCTATAATCCGACAAATTCGATAGTCCGACACGGCCCTGCAAAACGTTAGTCGGATTACCAGGGGACCACTGTATATATATATATATATATATATATATATATATATATATATATATATATATATATATATATATATATATATAAATATATATATATATATATATATATATATATATCCCTTAACTACTATCCCCGGGTCAATATGACCCAACGATCTGCCAATACACGTGATTTCAGGCGAATCCGAGGAGTGGGGACGGCATGCGGCGAGATATGCTCTAGCTAGCGACGACGGATTTTAGTCTTATAAGTGCAGAGTAGAAAGATTGTCGCTTTGGTATATTTTTTAGCGCTAGTGGGTCAAATTGACCCGTGGATAGTTAGAAGCATTATTGGGTCTTTTGTATTTGCAAGGGTGTTTCAAATCTGGTCATGAAGAACTCCGGTCTCTTTGGGCTACCGATGGGACTGGTAGGGATATATTTCGCTGCACTATGTCTTTAGCGCGATTTTCTTTTCTGTTATGTTGTCTTAGATTTGATGATGAAGCTACACGCCGTGAAAGAGTAAAAGAAAATAGGTTGGCTGCAATTTCAGATATTTTTGATCAATTTGTTGACAACTCCAAACAATGTTATTCGCCTGGAGAATTTTTAACCGTTGACGAGATGTTGGTACCGTTTGGAGGACGGTGTGGCTTCAGAATGTACATACCAAGTAAGCCGGCAAGATACGGCTTGAAAGTGCAGATCTTAGCAGATTCAAAAACACATTACATGGTCAATACGGAGATATACAGTGGAAAACGAAATGAGAAGTCCAAGTTTTCGGTACCAACAGAAACAGTATGTCGCCTCGTTCAACCTGTCGCCTGCACCAGTACAAACATAACAGGTGATAATTGGTACTCATCGATGGAATTAACTAATGAACTTTTAAAACAAAAGCTAACCTATGTCGGTACGCTGAAAAAAAATAAGAGATTTATTCCATCAAATTTTTTACCATCCAAACAGCGTAAGCCTGGTTCTTCTGTTTTTGGGTTTACTGCAAACCATACCATTGTGTCTCATGTGCCAAAATTGAACAAGCCTGTTATTTTAATATCTACTATGCACAACGACAATTCTGTGGATGAAACAATAAAAAAGCCAGATATTATTTTATTTTATAATGAAACTAGAGCTGGTGTTGACACATTGGCCCAGAAATGCTCTAACTATTCTACGTTTCGTAGAACCCGCCGCTGGCCAATGGCAATCTTTCACATGATTTTAAATGTATCGGGGAACAACAGCAGAGTATTATATCAATTTGCTACTGATGGAAAAACAATTTCAAGACTGGACTTCCTCAAAGTACTGGGTCGTAACCTATGTGAGCCTCATATGAAGAGGCGTATTTACAACAATAAAATACCACGCAAGCTAAGAGATTAAACAGCTGATATACTTGGGGTAATCATAGAAGTTCAAGAGGTCCCTCAGCAGCACAAATCAGCATCCAAACGGAAGAGATGTACTTTTTGCCCCACAAAAAAAGATCGCTTTTGCGATTCCTGCAAATTACCGGTGTGTCAGCAATGTTTAAAAAAGATTTGTCTAAATTGTATTTAAATTTGTTTTACTATTTATCACAATAAATTAATGTGTTACCATTTACTTTTTATGAATAAAATATGTTTTCTTCCTTAAATTGTATTTTTATTAGTACTTTTAAATTTATTTATTATAATATAAATATAATAATATATTTATTAGTACTACTACCCACGGGTCAGTTTGACCCGTGGGTAGTAGTTATGTATCTGTTTTGAGTGGGTAGTAGTTAAGGGTTAAATGTATAAATATATATATATATATATATATATTAATATATATATATTTGGACAAATGATGATAGATACCAGATCATGGTGCCATATACTAGTTTCTAATGTCAGTATATTTGTTATTTCATATTAGGTCTTTTTTGTTGTGTTTTAAATTAATGTTTTGAAAAAGGCTTGAAAATCCAGGTATTACGAACATTATGACATGTCCTCTGAAGAGGGCCGGGAATTGTTATACGAGTATATCGATACGATTATTTTCACAAGATGTAAACTATATTTATAATGTAAGGTCGGTGGAACCTATGAATATTTTTATACTTTCAATAGAATCTCCCGTTGCCGAAGAGCCCAGTGTTACAGGCGATTATGAAAATCATTCGATATTTAAAGGAGGACACGATATTTTTAAAAGTGTTGAAGCAAACTGTACGGTGAAAGAAACATACAACTAAATTTTTTATCACCACGAACATTATCCCAATCAAACAAATGCCTATTAGAGATACCTATATTGCTACCTGCCAGATATATATCTGGCGATAACGAAATTTCAGTACCTAATTTATTTGACATTTAAGCGTAAAAACACCAGAAATTTTTTTTTTTTTTTCTCGAGGGACAGTTTAACGCCGGTTCCGAACGGCCGATGGGCTTGTGAACGATGCACATTACCCAACATTTTCTCTTAAATCTATAACCACTAAATTCTGGACATACACAACACCCAAGAGCAAGGTGGGACTCGAACCCACAATCCTCGGTTTACAAACGGTATAAGGCGGTTCACCTTACCGCTGGTCTACCGAGGTCTCTCACCAGAAAATTCAAACTGGAGTTAAATGATGTCTGATATTATATTTGAGCAAGTAATATTAACTATTTCACCACCATTAAAATATATATAAACATAATCTAGAATACTGTTATTTCTGATTCACGTTTACCGAAGAAGAATTGTTATTTGATTTGCTATATAAATAAGTATATAAAACTTTGAAAGACTGCATTGTGAGAGCTCTTTAGAACTTAACGAATTAAGTTTATAATCACTACAAACCTGACGGAAATATAAATAAATAAATAACTTTGAATTTACTTCGGAACTGTTGTTCATGATCTTAACATACCCAGATTATCTATAATATAAATATTTGTTGTCATTCTGAGCACTCAATTTAAACAATTAATCGAAACACATACTAAGTATGTTAGTTATCTTTAGAAAATAAGATTGTGGTTATATTGAAAAATTTTGACGATGTGCATATAGAGTAAATTTAATAATAAACGTTGATGATATTTTAATATTTCTTAAGTTATGCATGAAAAAAGCGACTTATCTAACCTTTTAATGTATTTTGCTTTAAAAAGATGAATGCCTATTATTATTATTCGTTTCTTCCTTCAAATATATATATATATATATATATATATATATATATATATATATATATATATATATATATATATTTATATATATATATATATATATATATATATATATATATATATATTTATATATATATATATATATATATATATATATATATATATATATATATTTATATATACATACAGGGTGTTAGAAAACATAGTTTCAATACTTTGGGAGCTAATTATAGACCTCAAAATAAGTAAAAAATTTTATATAAATATGGGCCCGCAAAAGAGCCGTTTTGGAGATGTAAGCGAATTTCGGTTTTCAAATTAACTACTAGCGCAACCAAATACGATATATTCTCATCTTTCAGATATCTTGTTTACTGAACAATCATAATGTTTTTCAATCGGTTCATGAAAAAAAAACACATGGCATCAAACATTTCCTTTTCATATGAGATTTACTTACTTCTATTGAGTATTTTACATCCGATTCGAGTTGTTTACTTTCATTCAATTTTTTGTTAAGAAAAAAAAAGTTATTATTCCTGAATTTGAAATGAAGAATTTCATCGTGAGTATGAATAAGTGGCTCCCTTGTCTGGAGAACTATGCATCAAAATAACTTCTCTATCCATTCCATATTCAACGCGTGCAAGCTCTTGATCATCCTGATCATCAAGCCAGAAGGAAATTCTGTCAATGGGTTTTAACAAAGATTGCTGAACATTCGCATTTTACTTCTAATATCCTTTTCACTGATGACTGACCAAAGATGAAATTTTTAACTTTCATAATAGCCATATTTGGGCGGATAAAAATCCACACGCCACTCTTGAATCCAGCTATCAACAGCGTTTCAGTATAAATATCTGGCTAAGTATTTTAGGAAATCCTTTGTTAGAACCAATAGTTTTATCACGGAATTTAACAGGATCCGCATTCCCGAGCGCATTCCTTAACTTTCTTCGAAATATTTTGCCCTATTTTCTAGACTTGGTACCTTTAAATTAGTGGATGCATATTTGGTTTATGCAAGATGGGGTGTCCCCACATTATAAACTTGCTGTTAGGGAACATTTATATCAAACATTTCCCAGAAGATGGATAGGAAGAGGAGATCCAGTGCCATGGCCCGCTAGATCTCCCGATTTGAATCCTTTGGACTTTTGTGTTAGGGGATACTTGAGAAGTTTAGTGTATGCAACATCAGTAAATAACATCGAAGAGTTGCAACATCGCATTGAACTATCCTGTCAAACGATCCGAACACA
>JARQZK010003054.1:0-57500 GCA_030704885.1 Cynegetis impunctata | reverse complement strand
TTACGTGAAGATTACTACAACTACTTACTACCACAAAACAAACGTCTTTGCTACGTTTAAAACAAACGTCTTTGCTACGTTTGCATTGTGAGCAGGCAGTTGAAAATGTTGTGTGCTACCTGGATTCATATTAAAATGAAAATTTTTGAAGCTTTTCAATATTGAATTTGCAAAGAAACTATTCGTATTTTTTCGATCACGAAATGTTACTCCATATTACTAACTGTGGATTTTTTTACCTTATGGAGCTACAGTTTAACGTCCTTTTCGAACGGCTTATGGGATTTACACCTCCCAACTTATAAATTTTTGAATTGGACTACTGATACTCAGACATACACAAATATCCGTATCTAATCCAGAATTCGAAACTAGCACACCTGCTTCACAGCCAGTCATTCAGCCAATGTTCCAAAAGGAGTGTGTTAACAGAGGATAGTTAAGGAAAAGTTGCGCGGGGAAAGAAAATAAACAAATTTCAAAAGACCGGTATAATAACGATGGTAATATTAGAATATGTATCAATTGAGAACCAGAAATTATTTCAGGACATATTCCTTGAATACGTACATTTGAACATGAACCCAAACAAATTGCACAATAGCGGAATTAGATAGGTTTGAAAATTTGCCATGTTTGGTAGGTATAAAAAATCGGTCAACACAATGGTAACTTTATGACAAATGCCATCAATGATTGATAACAGATACACAGAACTTCGAAATTATTCAAGTTCTTCATTTAATAATCATATCTTAATTGTAATTCACTCTAAAACAAATACAATCCAATGTGTAATGCATATATTAAACACAACAGAGAATAGTCAGCTGTCTCTAGTGACAGGATTCTACTAATAAAGTTGTAGTTTACTCATCTAGACTGACAGTTTGTAATAACATAAGACTGATGTAAAGTATAGCGTATTTTGTATGATGTAGGTAAAGACCTAATCCTAAAATTATCTGAAGTAAGTACTAATACTTCTACACGTTCTATTTTCTATTAGTTCTAAGCATGAATAGACTATAGTTTAGTTCAATTTCACGGCTCTTTCAATGTTCTTTATAAAAGTCAAAATCAAAGTTATACCTCTTAAAGCACGAATATTGTACGCGTTTTATTCGCCGTCCTGGGCTGCTATGCCCGTCTGGACAACTGACGAGTGGACCAGTAGTTTTCACAGGTTTTGAATTATTGAATTTTTAAATATGGTATTTCTTTAGGGATCTTCAAAATATTCAGTACTTCTTATTATATATATGTTTTTCAATTATTCATTCAGCAGTAGTAAGCTGTCAACTTAACTCATGTGATTATCTGTGCTACCTTAGGCGCGCTACACATGGACATCGATGTCTTAATACATAGACGTGCATCTAAAAACGTGCAATCAGTAAAGTGCAGCCTGATTGCGTACACACGTACTTACAAAACCATAGTTTTGTCTAGTTTGCCAAACAAACAGTTTGACAGGATGACTGAGAAATAGGAATGTTTAGTTCTAGTTGCAGTGGCGTGTACTTATGCACTTGAAAAGAAAAAGGAAAATAAAAATCGTCTCTGAATCTAGACTAAAAGTTGGCTTCTAAAACGACAAACGTTTTCACACATTGACCTGTTAAAATTTAGGTTAGAACTAGAGGAATCGCGCAATTACGCAAGGATGGACGACGGAACCTATTCGTAACTCTTGGACACGGTTACTTCATTAATAAAACGTAAAGACACAATGATGATGATACCGGCAATAACTGCACACGAACGATTAACTGCAACGCTCAAATATTTAGCGACTGGAAGAAATTACCAAGATTTGAAATTTACTACTTTAAAATCTCCGAAAGCCTCACCGCGCACCACTTCTCTTCGATATCAAAACTCTTTTATTTTATTTTATTATTATTTATTTGCAGTTTCTTTATCAATAGGTATATTGTATGCTTCATTTTCTTGATTTCGGTCTAAATAGTGTTTTGATTTGGTCCATAAAAACCCCGGATTTAAAGATATTCGAATAAGATATCATGGGAATAAACGTATCAAACTACTAATTTGACATAATGAACTACTTACTTCCGTTTGAATATAACGTCGTACAAAAGAAAAGATGATAATAATAGCAGAGCCATTGTTCAATTGATATAATCCCAGGCCAATTACACTAACTTAAATGGATATGTCTATAAGCTGCTTCAGGTGATATACAGGCTGAGTTATTAGTGACCGAATAGTCTATGATACAAGTAAGAATCAAAAGTACCGTTCTTGAAATTTAGCTAGATCATTGTTTTCGAAAGAATACAAAAATAACTAATATGCATCTTGTAGCTCCTAGTTGCTACCTATACTAATGATATACACGGCCTTTGTTATCGGTACTTTTCAGTGAAATGCTGTGTATTTTGTCAGGACACCACCCAGACACTTGCAACTTGACCATATAAGTTCCTCATGCTAGCGAGTCAAAGATCTTTTCATCGTTCGAAGTGTTTGGTCTGGCACATAGCTCTCAGAGTAAACTAGTACCCGAGATTTCAAGGGCAGATACTCCATGGCTCCGACCCCTGAAGGGTGCACTAATGCAACCCAACCACAGGTTTCTGCTCGTAAAGAGCGCCTGCATTAATAATTAATGTGAAGTAGAGAAGTCGCGAAACGTCCTCGATTATGACTTGCTCACAATATTAACCTAAAGTGTATTGTAGGGTAAATGGGTCGATGAATTTATACAATAAATAAAATGATTTTGAGAGAGCAAGGTAGATTGTGTTTGAGAAAAATTACCAGGCTTCAGTTACTTCGTCAGGGATGACAGGCATGCAATTACACCGAGAAGTGTGCAGTAGTGTGCAACTGAGTCAACGTGTGTATAACTTGAACCACAGCTGCATGAGTTTCTTTGAAGACGGGATTGAAAGACTAGAACGACGAAGTTCATCTGGATGTTATCCGAATCTTTTTTGCCATTTTTAAATAGAGTAATATGAGTTTTATAAAAAAAGTAGCTAAGAGAAAGCTTACTTTGAATGAAAAACCTTGATTTCGCACTTGAAATATCGTTCGATTAGAAAATTACACTAATTAAAAATTACTGATCTACACGCGAAGTTCATGCAATAGCGTCTGTCTTATACATCTATTTACGACATTGGAAAGCGAAGAAAAGCGGATTTCGAAAATAATTTCATACACAAGTCAGTTGACAAAATTCTGATTATTTTCAAGTATACATTAGACTGAGGACGGAGGATTTCCGAAAATAACTCTAAGCTTAGCAATAATGCACCAAAATCATAAAAAAATTATACCACTATAAATCTATTTCAGAAATGAATAGGAATATATCAAAATTCACATGACGTTCTTTTTAAAATATATCAGGATATTAGGTATCTTTGTAACTGGGCTCTCTGTGTAATTAAGAATATTTTCACCTTAGTCAGAAGAAAGAACAATATTACTCAAATGTGATGAGATTATGTTAGTCTTTCCAATGAATAATTAATACGGTAGATTGATTTCAGTAGTCTTTGTGCACTTTTACAAGTTAAATAGCAGAACCATATTGGTTTCATCTAAAATCAGATGAAAACTAGTGATGATGTATAATACACCCGAACAAACAGGGTGTCCTTCTTCGAAACCACGAACAAAGGAATAGCTACCAATATATAAAGGAATTTCAGACCTTACGCCTCACTGGCTTCTAAATTTTGTAAGTTTGTAAATGCAACAAATATCAGGTTACTATTTCAATATTCATATAGATGAAAAACTAAGCACCAACCTTCATATGCTGACATATCACATGAAGTGAACAAGAAAAAAAAATCAATAGATTTAAAAATAATCAAACGATTTTTCAGGCGAGCTGGTCATATGTATTCCGTGACGTTAGAACTGCATTCACAATGCTCACTTGGAAAATATTTGTTAATTTTTAAATTATTGAAGGATTTTCCTAGTTCACTTTATGTGATATATTATGAAATTGACTACTTATGGCCAACTTGTATATTTTTCGTGAATTAATTGTTGAATATGCTGATATAGCTACAGCATCATGATATCAAATTGTATGCATTAAGATATCAGATATGTACGTTTCGAAGTAGGTTCAACAAAAAATTCGTACAATTTTATAACACGTGATGTGAGCATCAGAGCTACGTCAGTATGGTTTCTTGTTTCTATTTATATACAAAACCTCAAAAGAGTCAATTTGGAGGGGCTGTGGACGTGAGAAAAACCTTCAACTCATGATATCTTCATAGCAAAATAGCAGCGATTGAGGAAAATAATTGGAACCACGATAGGAAACTTTCCTTACATCAATTCAATCCACGAACTCTATCTGCAGAAGCTTTGGAAGTGCGTAAAAAATAACTATAAATCAAGAAACCTCTAGGTACATAGATTTAGCGGTGATTAGAACAACCAGTTTATACTGGCCAAAAGACATGTCCCTGAATCCACGTGAACATTTTACAACTCTCCGCCTTACAACTAGCTTTCCCAAAAATCGAATATATATATATATATATATATATATATATATATATATATATATATATATATATATATATATATATATATATATATATACATATATATATCAGTGGCGGCTCGTGGGGTTTTGGTTTGAGGAGGCTACAAGAGGTGTTAAAAAATACACCATAGGCGAAAAATTTTAGGATTTCAAGGTCAACCGCCTTATAATTTAAAGAAAATCAAAGTAAAACAAGCTCCCTAAGCTATTAATTTGTTTTCACTTTCGAGTGTCTACCTTGAGACCTACAACTCCTATTTACAATATTCACAAAAACTCTTCTCAGCCAATTAATCAATTCATCTATTCATCAAATTTTTTTTTCTTTCACAAAATAGGTATCTACCTACCTACTTAACGAATTTGTTAACAGCTGGTGAGAGCAAATAAAAAGTTATTATATATTTTTGAAGATTAGCGGGATTCTGCGATCTTTAACGTTAGCAAAATGATATATAGTATCCTCATAAAATTTTTTGTCTTTCGCCAAAAGTTTTACCAATTCCTTTTCAATAGACAACAAACTAATATTTTTCAAACGATCCTGGCTCATTGAATTTCGTAAATAAGTTTTAATTCTCTTAAGAGTGGAAAACGAGCGCTCTACGGAAGCCGATGTCACCGGGATAGAAACAATTAGACATAAGAGTTCATAAACTTGGGGTAAATCTTCATTCAAATCATCATCAAAAAGGTATTCAATAGTCCTCACATGATTTTCATTATGCCCCAAAATTTCATTTTCATTATAAACAACACACGGTTCACTTTTTATGGCCACCTTATCAAAAAAAGTGTATTTTTGACATAAATTTTCCAAATGGTTATCTAGAAAATTAGCCGAAAATCCGGTTAACAAATTTTTATTGAGTAAGTCGAAGAAATGCAGTTCTTTCAAATCAGAGAACCTTATTTCTATTTGACCACTAATAGTATCCAAAATTTCATAAAATATTTGCTTATAGTGAAGCTCCATATCTGCGTAACTGAATTTCTTTCGTTTTGGGCTAAATTGAGTCGTATCATCAGTAGTTTGAAACACAGAAAATAGTTTTTTAAAATAAACTTCTGCACAAAATTCTGAAATTTTTTCCAAAAGAAACTTGAGCCGATTTCGTGAATAAATTACATCTGAAAACTGCTGTAAGATTTGAAAAACTATCCTTATCTTGTAAGTAAGATATCAATCCGCGTGCAGTAGGTATTTAAAGTTACTTTATCGGTGAAAAATTCCTCACTTTCAACTAGGTATAGAATTAAATCCTCAAATCCTAAGCGGCCCCAAGCAGAGACATTTTCACTAGTAAAAAGTAAACACTGCCAACAAAATAATTTATTTTTTACCTGTGATCCGGTTAGGCAAGGATGTCTCTCATAATTCCTTGTATTAAAACCGCGGTTTCATTGTCTGCTACGCTGCACCAAATTGTTTAATTCATGGGTAGGTCGCAATGTTTCTATCAAAACTTTATCCTCATAACTTAGTGCACTAAAGTTATGGGATAACAAATATTCCACTAAGTCACCATTGAAATTTTTTTTGAAATTAACTTCAGTAACCAAACTCATTTTAAAACAATACGCGAGCAATATAAGTAAACACGCTGCTGTTTTCGGCGGCCATTAGACACTCCGATCACACTACGATTCAATTAATGCTTTCCAATGAATTCACTCGATGTCACGCGAAATTCTATATTTGTGATTGGTCGACATTGTATGAGACTGGGCTCTATCGGTGTTGCCATTTACATGTGTTTTGCTTTTTTATTGCAATGAAGTATTCATTTGGAGTATTTTGCACCGTTGCGTTGTTTGCTTTTCTGTGGCAGGCATAATGAACGTTGAGAATATACCTTTCTAAGCCTTCGCAGCGTTGCCACAAATCTTGAAATGAATGAAATGTAGTAAATGTAAATACCTTCTATCTTAATTAATAAATTATATGATATAATGTAGGTTGAAAGGAAGGTAGGTGCATAAAAAAATATGATTTTGATTAATATGACTATTCAATATAATATATTAGTGATACACGGAATATTATTGAGGAGGCTTAGCCTCCCTAGCCTCCTTTGACTAGCCGCCCCTGATATATATATATATATATATATATATATATATATATATATATATATATATATATATATATATATATATATACACTGTGTCCGTAAAGTATGGAACAAATTCATTTTTAGCTAAACACACCATTTTAAGAAATATTCATGAAACACGTCGCTTTTTGATTTCAATTTACCGTATTTTAAAATAATAATCTTATATACAGGGTGAATTACTTTCGAGTAATGACGTCACCGTCATTTTTTTCAAATGGAACATCCACATTTTGTCTCAATTTTCGGATTACTCTAGCTGAGCTGATTCCAAAAATGTATCACATGTTGATTCCAATTGGTACAGGGTGGACAAAAATACAATAGTTTTGTGTGTGCTCATAAAGTTACGCGTAACATTATTTATTAGTTAAATTAACAATATTATCAAAAATACTTATTGTCTAGCGGACAGAATATGATGGAATACATGACTTTATAAATGTTCGAACTGCATCCCTTGCTGTATTTGACAGTAACCCAAACGGTGTACAAATTCTTGTTGAACCTTGTGTATGCTTTCTTGAGTAATATTGTTTATTTCTGTTCGAATTCTCTCTTTTAATTCTTCAATATTTGCTGGTTTCGTTTCATAAACAACATTCTTCAGATGGCCCCACATAAAATCATCCAACGGATTGAAATATGGTGACCTCGCTGGCCATTCAGTAGGTCCACGTCTACCAATCCACCTGTTCGGAAAAATTTCATCTAGGTACCTTCTAACATCTACAGCATAATGTGGAGGTGCACCATCCTGTTGAAATCATAAACTTTCATGAAAACCTCCAGGATTACGTCTGCTGGGAAACAAATTACGTAATGTAGGTACGAGATACCCCTTAAAAACTCAAGGTACGTTTGCCCCGTTTAAATTGCCTTCGATAAAGTAGGGTCCAATGATTCGATTTCTTACAATTCCAGCCCACACATTTACCTTTGCGGGTATTGTGTATGATGCTCACGCATCCAGTGGGGGTTCTCTTTTGCCCAGTATCTACAATTCTGACGGTTAACCTCGCCATTTAACGTGAAAGTGGCCTCATCAGAAAATATAATGTTTTGTACCAAGAGAGGGTCTCGGTGACATTTATCCATCATTTCTTCGCAAAAATTGTATTCTTCTATCGGGATCATCTTCGTTTAATTTTTGCACAAGTTTGATTTTATAAGGATGCCATTTTTCAAGCTTCAATAGTTTGTGTACCGTTGTTTTGCTAACACCGATATCGCGACTAGCTTTACGCACAGAAGTGTGCGCATCTTCTTCAAAACTCAGTAAAACATCTAATGCTGTATCAGCATTTGCAGATAGACGACCTGATTTACGTACATTTTCAACCGTACCAGTTTCCCGAAATTTCTTTTCAATCTTACTGACTGTTGAACGCGTTATAGGTCTTTCTGGATATTTAACATTAAACAAATTACACACTTCCATCTAAGTTCGCGATCCGTCCCCATACCCAATCATCATAAGTATTTCAATTTTTTGTTTTACACTTAACTCCATTTCTACTTCAAATTAAATCTAAGCAATAATTAAAACATTCACGAATACCAAAAATATTGTAGTACTAAACTGTCACTGAACATCAATAAATTACTAAACAAATAATGACATTTCACAAAGAAATAGACGACTATGTTTTTTTTAAATTGATGAGAAATAATTTCTTTCATATTCTGTCTGCTAGACCACAAGTACCAAACATGTTTGGAAACAGCTCATTTTTATTAATCTAAAAATGTAACAAACTACAGGGTGTTACATTTAAACCAATTGCCGCTAGACAATAAGAATTTTTAATAATATTGTTAATTTAACTAATAAAGAATGTTACGCGTTACTTTATGAGCACACACAAAACTATTGTGTTTTTGTCCACCCTGTACCAATTGGAATCAACATGTGATACATTTTTGGAATCAGCTCAGCTAGAGTAATCCGAAAATTGAGACAAAATGAGGATGTTCCATTTGAAAAAAATGACGGTGACGTCATAACTCGAAAGTAATTCACCCTGTATATTAGATTATTATTCTAAAATACGGTAAATTGAAATCAAAAATCGACGTGTTTCATGATTATTTCTTAAAATGGTGTGTTTAGCTAAAAATGAATTTGTTCCATACTTTACGGACACAGTGTATATATATAGATGGGTAGTCTTGACTGGCTAGTTGAGGTAAAATGTATTTATATATTTTGAGGTTGCAGTCAGAATAATTGTTGGGCTAGGTTAAAGAATACTCTTTGTCATATGGTCGAGCTTTCGGAAATGGTTATTTCCTTTATCAAGACATCTATAATAAAAGAACAAGTTTTGATTTACAACAGCATTCACAAAAAAGTTAAACATTACTTAGTAACTTGAAAATTTATATAACCTCAAGTTAGTAAGTAATTTTTAACTTTTTTGTGAATGCTGTTGTAAATCAAAACTTGTTCTTTCATTATAGATGTCTTGATAAAGGAAATAACCATTTTCGAAAGCTCGACCATATGACAAAGAGTATTCTTTAACCTAGCCCAACAATTATTCTGACTGCAACCTCAAAATATATAAATACATTTATATATATATATATATATATATATATATCGAATTTATTATAAATTTATATATATATATATATATATATATATATATATATATATATATATATATATATGCCTCACTGTATGACTTTGGATACATTGCTTTGTCTATTATTCTCAGGGAAATACGAATTGAAGAAATTAAAATTCCAGCTATAATGAATTTTTTTCTATTAATACACATATTTCTGAAAGTTTTAGCCAACACAAACTTATATTGACAAATGAAAAATACTTCTAGTAGTTTTAATTCTAGCGAATGAAATGAAATGAATTACTTGAATTCCATTCAATATTATTCAACAAATCGTCAGTAATCACGTAATTTAGTAAAGAACAATAGAACTGCAGTAACATATTTTCCGATGTCATCAGAATGAGTATTACGATCATTCTACATTTTGATCAATAAATTTATTTGTTCTAATTTAGCGATGATTGTGATACGTTATTTTCATGGAATATTAATACTCAGTCGATATAAGTGATAATTATTAATCTGTTAAATCGTAGATTCCATATTGCACTATCACAATGCATTCATACATTTCATGAATAAATAATATATCCTCAATAAAAGGGGGAATATTTTGAACTAATCCCATTATATCCATGATGGATACTTAATTGTATTCGAAATTATAGCTTCGACAAATTCTGCATGGGACTATTGCTTTTCTGTTCGCGTTAAATGATGTTATTGTCATTCGAAGGGACCCCCTACTATCAGTGGTTGTACCCTTAGATTTAAAGCCTATACGATATTCAGTAGCCAATCATTGAGATTAGCCTTTCAGATTAGCAAAAAAGGGGTACTAAAATTCATCATTGAAGTAGACGAAATAACGCTGTTTACATAGGGGTTGAGATGCAGACAAGAATAAACTATTTTGTTTCTCATACTCGCATATTAATCCCACCAAACAATTCAACAAAATATGTTAACGCTGATTCACCGAGATTGAGGATTCAATTAATTATTCCTGGAAATTTGAATGAAATTCCGAAAACTATGTATGTTATATTTAAACACCTTTGATACCTTCAGAACACAAACATGCATATAATAGCAATCGATAAAAGAAATTATTATAAATAAATGACAACATGCATCTCATTCATAAATATAAAATATTTTCTCTATAAGTAACAAGAGCAAAATATATGAAAAAATTCGGACTGCCGATAATTAATATATATCCAAAACAAGCGAATATAAAACTAAGGAAAGGGTAATGCAATATACACACACACATACACACACACATATATATATATATATATATATATATATATATATATATATATATATATATATATATGTATATATATATATACCATATATATATAATATATATATATATATATATATATATATATATATATATATATATATATATATATATATATATATATATATATACATATATGTATATATATATATACCTATATATATATATATATATATATATATATATATATACCTATATCTATAACTAATTGATTGGGCCGATACTTGATGAAAATCCATTATAATATTGTATAATATTGTAAATAAAATTTCAGTTTTTAAATTTCTGTGGACGTGTATACCCAGAAACTTAACGCTGCCAGCCGATTAAAGTTGGCTGCCATTGAAATCGAAAACAAAATGCATATCAGGAGTAGATTTCCGCAATTGGAAACGGATTACCACCGTCTTGCTCAGGTTCAACATAAGTGATAACACCAGTCGGAAAGATCTTGGATAAGTATCTTGCATTTGGTCCTCAACTCATCCATGGTCGTCGCTGATACTCCCATAGATTCATCATCATCATCATCATCAGCGAAAGGAGTAATCGAGTCGGCACTCATATAATCAGGAAGATCGTTAACGAAAAGCAAAAAAATTATCGGTCCCGAACCAGAACCCTGAGGTACCTCCATAGATAGGAGACAATTTCCAGATCTGCAATTTTCATTCTCAACAAATAAATAGCGGTCGGACAGAAAACTAGAGATCTACTCCAGAAAAATGCCCCTAAATCCCACACTGTACATTTTATTCAAAATGAAAGGAAACTGCAAGCATCCGAACTCTCGAGTCTGATCCAAAAAAAGTCCTGCAAAATACAAACCATTGTCTAAGCTGGCATACATAAATTTTAGGAATTGACAAGTGGCAGTTCGTGTAGATTTGTCACTGCGAAAATTCTGCGAATTCTGCCAATATTATTCTAATTTTCTTCGATCAGCAGAATATCATGAAAAAATAACGTGTGGCAGTTCTTCGAGTTGAATTTGACTAGAACAGTGAAAACTATATTTCTAAATTTGTATATGCCAACTTAGAGTAATGTTCTATTGCTTCTATGCTTTGGCATGTAACTTATTCTAGCCAAGTGTTCTACCAAAACAACACACACTATTATGTGAAGAACTCCATTAGTAATCTCTTCATTAATAATTATTTTGAAAAGTAAATCTTATGAAAAATTCTAAACCAATTTGAAAATAAACCTATTCTGAAGCTATTGCAAATAAAACTGCACAACAATTCATATGAATATCGAATAGAATTTTATAAACGTATGACCAGTGTTTTCAAAGAAAGACTCGATTGACATTTTTCATGTATAGGCGAATACATTCAGAGTTTGGTTATGTGTTGGTTTTAACAGATTCATATAATATTATATACAGCATGCAAATCACCAATTCGCTGATAAAAATTGATTGTGTTTCATTAAATCAATCAGAATAAACAATGGTCCAATCTGCCACATATGATTGCATTCGAATAGAACCTTTTGAAATATTTCCAAGTTCCAAAATTATCATTCATGACATGCAGCATTTCCGCCAAAAATTAATTGTCATGAAAGAGAAATTTCAGTTCCTGTCGTTGTTTCGATATTTCCATTTCGATTCAATCGCTACTCGATGTTGTTGATATAATAGAAAAATTGTTTGATCAAACATAGGTCCAAGTAATAATTTCACTGTTACCTCTCTGTGATATAACATACCTTTTCCATATTATGAATATTATATTATTTTCAGTATTGAAGGGATAACGCATGTTTCATATAAAACTATTTTACCCTTAACAACAGAATTTGTATTTATACGTGTACTAATACAAAACGAAATTCAATTCATATCATATGTTAATTGAAAATTGCTGCTATATTGGTTAAAAATAAGTTTCACAATTCCATTTGAATTGCTCAATATCGTCTACATAAACGATATAGGTACCTTCTATGAGAAATAGTAGAACAATAATATAAAAGTGAAAACAAGACATGGTATTGGAATAAACTGTTGATTAAGTACGTTTAGATTTATTTTTCATTTTAAATTATAGATGGAATAATTTCCATTCTGAATAGCACGTATTTTGGAAATTTGATGCCCAAATGAAACAAAATAATGAAAAGATGAAACAGATTGGAAATTATTCACTTGAAAAATAGCAATTACTTATTGTTAAATTTTAATTTTCATTAAATAGAGGTACCGATAACTGGGTTGCCACATAAGTCACTGAAGTCAACATCTTTTTACAGATACATGTGTCATTCAAACGTACATGTTTATAAATGCAATAATCTCTTTCATATTAAACAAATAAATCGCACACATGTGCATCAGCAAATATTATAAAATGACTACATTTCCTCATTCACTGAAAACGTATGTTGAAGACATCCATGAGGAGCTGAAAAGATTTTGAAATAGAAAATTTGATGTGACTATTGAATTGTTTAAATATTTTATGGAATATTTACCGAAATATTTGAACATATACCTACCACCTGGATAATTTTTGAAGGTAGGAGATTTCTGGAAAACCTCTAGCCTTTTTGTCTTAAATTCATGGATGTAGGCCCCTGAACCCTTTCGGAAGTCTTAAATGGCACTGATGGTCAAGTGAAACATTATTTCGAAGGTAGTTCAATACTCTTTACAATATCTGTTGAAATTGTTGGCAACATGAATCTAGAGAAAGAGTTTTCAGGCGAATTTAAATTGAATATGGTTCGAATTGCAAACCGTTTACTTCCACACAGTGATAAAATCTTTGTTCAACATCTTCCCGAAGGTGATGGATCATTTAGTGTGTTATTTATCATATATAGTCTATCCAGCGAAAGCTGGCGTGCAGGTCACAGACATGCGCAATAACGACGCAAGGCTGCCTACCTAAATAAATAACATTCGAAATTCTCAAAATTCATATTTGTCGTAAGTAGATATCTGAAAAATTAGTTATATGGTGATAGTGACCGGATCATCCATTTCGACAAATATCTTGTCCATAACATATCAAATCGTATGTATCTCTCAAGTAATGTTAACATTTCGAATAATGAAAATAAGTTGAATGGTTGTAAAGTTGTCATTCTATTTCAAAATTTGCAATATGCTAGATAACCTAGTTCTTCGAAGATTTTGTGGGTAAAAGTTCGATTTGAGATTATTTATTACGTCTGGTAACAGTGTTCACGATCGAGGCCATATTTGATTGATGATGTGCACACCAACTCTCTCTGGACAGACTGTACTTTGTGTAAAGATCTTCTGCAAAGGTAAGTTCCCTTTCATTAATAACACTACCTATTCAAATTGGATTAAAAGAAAAATGGAGTTAAAACTGGCAATCTTGGAGGCTATTCAATGAAACTTCTCGTTCCAATTCAGTCAAGAAAATATTATTTCAATAATGTCACGCATAGTGACGAAATACATCACTCTCTTGAATTGGTTGAAATTTGTTAGAAAACTCTATCTCTCGGCTTGCCGACACATCCAACAGGTTTTTAACATTGATTTCATTACAGAATGAAATTCATTTAGCACGTTTTCAAAGAGAATTTAAATATGTTTAGGACGATGGCCACCATAGTGAAAGAGATAACTCTACATGAATTATCCATCAATTAACATATCCATTTCTAAAGCAAAATCATCCTGTATCTGAATTTATAAATAAATTTATATATATATATATATATATATATATATATATATATATATATATATATATATATATATATATATATCCCATATCAGACATGAATTTTTTTTCGAAAATCGTGGTCTAGGAGGTCTGAAACCGTTAAAAAACTACTCCCGCACCTGACTGCTTTCCTTCGATATACTGCAATAGAATGTATTTTCGCTGAAAATAACACTAAAAAAAATCCGGACATCCTACTGCTTAGCATTAGGAATTATATAACCCCTCGGCGCATGTGCATGTCGTAATGCCTGTCTAAAAAACCCTATATTTTTTTATTCTTCGTGGGGAAAAATTCGGAAAACAAAATTTCTTATGAAATCATATGTGTTTTATCGATATCCGTTGGAATTTTTAAAATCGGACCAGATCCCAATTTTTTGTCGTGAGACTATAACCCCTTTAGCTTCGCCTCGGGGTAAAAAAAGGTAGGCAGTTATGCGGACTGCCGACAAAAGTGAAAACACTTTGGAATAACCGTTTTTTTTCTTGAATTTCTATATAAATTATGGTATGAATAATTAACATTTCATAATTTGTAAATTGAAATTATTAACATTAGTCAAGTTTTCACATATATTGGCACTCCGAGCATTGATTATATTTTTATATAGTTTATTTATTATTCAAATCATAGGATGGGTTGCGCCAGCCCAAATATAAATACAACTTAATTGAAATAGTATATAATCATTTACATGTATAAAGTCTGCTGAGCATCGCCATTCTGGCGCAACACGTCACTAGCATGTCGGTGATACGAACCCATAAGTTTTGCTCCATCCAAAAAGCCAAACACGCATATGATACAGTCGAGCTATACCACGCCTCGCTAGTCTGGCGCAATATGTCACGAGTATGGGTATCCGCACAACGCGCCTGGATGGTATCCTGGCTGGTCGCTGGTAGCCTAGATGGTAGAGTTAAAAACCGCTAGATACTCCCACGTCGCGCCGGTTGATGGTAGCTGGTCATGCGGAAATCAACCTGCGAAGTGTGCAGATGTGTGGTTAAAATGGATCATTCGAATAGTGACAGTGATGATCTTTTGAGAACGTATAAAATATAGTATACGGAACAGAAGTAGACAGCGAATAGGAGTTGCGTGAAAGAATCATAGAGTTAATACAGATAGAGTAGGCATGCCTATAGGTGGGAGCATCCTACGGATAAAAAGAGAAAGAGAATCATGTAGGTATGCTATATCCGTCATATACTCCGTACAAACGAAACATTTGATTCACGTGCTGACATGAATGAGTCTGACGCGCATGCGCCAATACACAAGGACAGCATACGTATGTCATTATCTCTCTCTTTCTAAAGGCCGGACGCTCTCGCTTACCCACGCGCCTATAGTATGCCTACTCTATCTGTATTATCTCTATGGAAAGAATACGTTTGGCGGGGAATCAGAGGGTATCCGCTTAACGCGCCTGGATAGTAGCCTGGCTGGTCCCTGGTAGCCTAGCTAGTAGAGTTAAAAACCGCTAGATATATACGGAAATCAACCCGCGTAGTGTGCAGATGTGTGGTTGAAATGGATGATTTAAGTAGTGACAGATGAATGCTACAAAGTGGTTTTCAGAACAGAAAGTTGAAAAAAGGTTCACGGTACATTCTATTAATCAAAAAAGACAAGAATTTGGAGAATATATTTATATCATTTATTCAATGTGATTATCCCGATCGTTTCTTCTCGTATTTGAGAAAAAGCGGAAAACTTTTTAGGACAAACAGTCCGAAATTTTGCCACCCGATATAAAGAACAACAACATTCTTTGAAATTAAATAAAGAAATTTTAAATTTTGCGAAACACTATCTAGATTCAAGTCACTCTTTTCCAGGCATTTATAATATAAACATTTCACATACAGCTCCGAAAAGTAAGAAACCAAATATTTTAAAGTACTAGTTAAGAACTGATTGAGTTGAGAACTCAATCTGCCCGATGATGGTCTAGTGACCGAAATTGCAATCGCAGTGTTATATTTTTCAAAATATTTTGTGATAATAAACGTAGTAAATTCAAATTTAGTTTTGTTCATCATGTTAAATTATCACGTAGTAACGACGGATTCCATCAACTATTTACATGGAAATATATAAATATAATAAAAATAACCCAGTCAATTCGTTAAATGATCAAACAGGTGTACGGAATTCTCCAATATTTGACCCCTTCTAGAATAAATTTATGTTGTTAGCAAGATCTTCATTTACATAGGTCAAAATTCGATATCTAATACCAGTACTCCTTGCTTTGTATGCCTACTATGACCGACACTGTACAATGCAAAAATATTCATTCGCTTGAAAATGCAGTAGACTACGAACCTGCTGTCGTAAACAATTTAATAAAAATAGTGATACAAAAAACAAAGTAAAGTGTTTCTCATTTATATTTAAAAAATGTATTATCACAAAGTAACGCACAAATCCATCCAATATTTAGTATTTCAGTTCAGAATATGAAAATGATCTAAAATTTCTAATTAAGATCTACATTCATTTCTGTGGCATCCCCATCCCATATCCATTTCGGACGCTGGTCGCTGGTAGCTGGTAGAATGTAAAATGTTGTTCTTCCAGTGTCCAGCGAGATAGCCCGCTAGCATACAATCGACCAAACCTTCGTGCACGTACGGTACCCCGTAAGAAACTACGAAGATAATGCTAGCAGACAGGCGACCATCTAGGCTACCATCTACCATCCCAGCCCGCTAGCATACAATCGACCAAACCTTCGTGCACGTACGGTACCCCGTAAGAAACTACGAAGATAATGCTAGCAGACAGGCGACCATCTAGGCTACCATCTACCATGCTGGTTGTGCGGATACGGATAGCTACGTGAATAATACCACCCCCAACTTATACCGCTACGTCGCACTCACGTTCCAACTACGTGGCGGGAACGTTGCGGCGTGGTCCCCGTTACTTTATAATATTTGTCCCCGCCTACTTTACTTTGGCGTCTGCTTCGCCTTTTCTTTGTCTTGCATATGTAGAAAGAATTTAATAATGACATCTTCCATCATTATTCAGCCTCCTCAACTGAATGGAAATAATATTTTCATGGTTATATAGATATTATTACTTTGTACCGAGTACAAAAAAATTCAAAACGATTTGAAAATTTCTATGAAATGTGATATTGATAGATTCATAAAAACAATGCGCCCTCTCAAAATACCTTTTTCGAAGCTTTTTTTTTTAGGAAGGCAGTGATAAAAATGCATGAAATTGATAAAATATATTTTTATAACATTTTTACTAATTATATGAGTTCAGTTTCGCTTCAATTTATATTTTTTTCTGACTTTTTGACGATTCCATACTTATACTACTATAAGGAAATTGGAATAAATATAATGGCGTCCTACATTTGGTCAGTAAATATGGCGCATTTTACAGACATTACTTTAGAGTAAAATTTACGTCACATTGTGTGTTTGAAGGATTTGTCACTTCACTGTAAGTAGCGGCCACTAGGCTTTTATCACTTTAAAGTCATTATCACCATTGAGTAGAATATTTGTCCACAAAACAACCACAAAGTTCCTGAAGCCACTATATAGTTACCCTTGGAACTTTAACCTATAATTAATAAGTGCTTTATAGCGATTAGCGCGAGCTGAATGTTTTTCAAACTGTACATTTGCATGTGATAAATACGAAGAAACAATGTAGGTGTTTAAAATTGTGGCCACACAAGAAAGGCCTCTCATATATTTCACGGTTGTTCCTCATAAGTGGGAGAAAAACAGAGTATTGTTTCATCCCCAACACTTGGAGTACAGCGAAAGGGAGATCCTAGAACTGATCCATAACTTTTTTTTTCTCACAGCTGACATTTTCACTTCACAAAACGACAACATACTATTCGAACACCAAGAAGTCTCTGTAGATTGACCGTTACTTTAAAGTTATTTTTTAAGTAAACTTTGTTGTAATTAAAAATTACTGTGAAGTTTTTTTCGTAAGTAGCGAAATATTAAATTTCACCTTAAATATTACTACATAGTTCCATAACTTTGACTGAAATTAAAAAGTAGCAAGGACGTCATAGTTACTTCTAACGCCACTATAAAGGAATAAAAACTTTGAAGTGATATACGAGTAACTAGACTAAGTTACTGGGACTAGCGAATATAACTTTAAAGTCTTTGCGACTTGAAAGTTATTTTACATAGTAACATTCACGTTCCAGAAACTTGAAAAGCTACTTAGAAGTACTGCAACTTTTAATTTCCTTATTATAGTGATAATAACTACAGAATTACTAAAAGTATATAAATAAAAGTAGGAAAACCTAGAAAGTTGGTTTTTTAGTGATAATTACGTAACAGCGACCTATTCAAAGTTCCGAACTCAGTTTTCGCTACTTTGATGCTGCTTGGGCTATGTCGTGGTCATCTGTGACGCAATCCCATAAGTTTTTCCCCTACCAAAAATGGCTCACCGCGGCTGAAGAAGTTTTCACTTCAAAAATAAAAAACTCGATTTTTTAATTAAGGTGTATATTTTTCGTTCAATTAAAATTTTTTCGGATCACAGAAGGAACTTGAGCTATTTGGAAATTCTATACAAAATATTGAAGTGGATATATTTATAACCAAAACGTATAAAAATTATGCAGAAAGGATCAAAGTGGAAACAAAAACCAAATAAACTTTCGCTTAACCGAACTTAATTAATTTTGTCTACCTATCTCAGCCAGTGGTCTAAATTATTGGTATACAACTCCATAATCCTTCCACATTTAAGTTATTATTCTACCATTTTATTTTGTCTCAATCAAAATGATATAAACAGACTGCAAAAGATGCAGAATCGTGCTATGCGAATAATCTGACAATGTTCGAGGATGACACCGATAGCAAATATGTTGCAAACCCTCAAATGGCTACCAGTGAAGAAACTCTTCGAGTACCTAGCACTGATTTTTATTTTTAAAGTCAAAATTGGATGTTCGCCTATATATCTACAAAATAAATTAACTTATGTGGCTGACATACATGAGTATAATACAAGAAACGGAAACAACATAAAGGTTGAAAAATATAAGAAGAATAGTACATATAATTCATTATTTTATAAAGGAGTAGATTGTTTTAATGACCTCCCACAGGAAATTGAAGAGAGTGGTTCGATAGGTACATTCAGGAGACGATTGAAAGATTACTTGATGAAAAATTGATATGTTGTTGTGTACTTGTGACTTTTTGTGTAACTTTTTATCTATATGTGTGTATTTTTGGTCAGGCTGTTTCTATTTTTTTATGTTTATTTAATTTCAATTATAGTGTGACAATGTATTTACTATTGTAAATGAATTAGTTTTTCAACTAAATAAAAGATATATATATATATATATATATATATATATATATATATATATATATATATATATATATATATATATATATATATATATATATATATATATATATATATATATATATATATATATATATATATATATATATATATATATTGTTAACATGGATCACTAAGCCTGACCTACAATCCCTTTGTTCGATATACAACCTAGAACATACGTCTAATCTTCCATCGAACATACGCAACATCTCAAAAGAGCTTGTCGCAGCTCCCTTCGACATTGAATATTCATATTATGGTAATTAAAGTGAGACTACGAACTTTGGCAGAGATCGGTTTTCATGTAGAGGCTTCCCGACTGGCTCGAACCCCGTCTCGTCTCGTGTTACACAGCGATACAATTTGGATATCAATTTGATTAATCTATCTGTTTTCCCAGATGTTCCTCTGAAATGACACCTATCCTACTTTACGTTGCGATCGAGATAAGACCAAGGAAGATGATGAAATAAACAGTTGTTTCAGCTATCAAATTACAATGCGAATGTGTCTTTCCAGCCATCCGCGCAAATCCGCTATAGTTCAATATGTTCGGTAACTGTACTGAAACTCACCAGACGATAACTCAGATGGTATCTATTAGATATTGGAAAAATTATTTTCCTAATTTTGTTACCTTGGATCGTACTCGCTGATGTACGAAACATTATCTCTGTGTTTGTGATTTTCGCAATAAGCTATGTGCAATTCAACTGATAAACTTTTTTTGATAATTATATTTGATGAAATAACTCTAAAATTAATATTCAAATCAATTTCAAAATTTCTTAGTGTTAAACTATTGGGACCAATTATTTCGAAAGACGTGAAGTGTCTTGAATATTGTAGATTACATGCCATAATTTCATATACCTATAACTGAATATTGAAAATTAACGTAACTTTTATCGATATAAACGTTGATTTTATAGAGAACAGAAACATCATTGTAATATGAACTTATAACATGGACCCATTCGAAGATCAATTTTAACGTTACATACTTACATACTTTATAAATATGTAGAAAATTCAATATCTCAAAAATACGAATTTCATAACTCAAATTTTTTCTAGTTTTGTTATGTGTATCTCAAAACTTTCATGAATTCTGAAGCATAAATAACATGTGGATGATAGAAACTTTTGTACTAGAAAGACTCACTCAACTTTCTCGTGCAGCCAGACACTAACTTACTCACATACTTAGTTAATCCTAAGTGTGTTTACTGTGAAGAGTAATCCTGCGGAGGTAACTCAATATTTTTTCCACTGACTCCTATTTTTTGAAGTTTTTGACTTAATTAAATGAGAAAAATTGTATCCTCAAAACTTCTCTCGCGTCTTCTTTCCAAGTTTTTCTGGCATCTACTCTTGACCCTACTCTTTTGTTAATTCATCCTGCTCTCAATACGTAGATTATTTTCAGTATTTCCTCTAGCATTCTACGAATATGTCCTAGCTAACTCTGATGACTTTCTGTCAGAATGGATTTTATTTCGAGATTATTTCTGAATACTAATTTTATCTAATTTCTTCTTAGCAATCCCATTTATTATGCATTAATACTACTTAGTTTCTAGTTGTATTGATCCATGATTCAATAACATATAACAGGGATGGGCTCAACCAATTTAACAACTGCTATTGTAATATCGTCTGTTCTTTCTCTTTGATTAAAAAGAGTCATTTCAAAATCGTTCTACTTTTGCTGTTCTCTCCTATTACATTAAAATTCTAAACGACAGTTATATTTACTCCTGTTTTTGTGTATTTTATTGTTCTGTCTAATAATCATCGATTTAGTAAGATAACTAGTTATTTTCATGCATAGGTTTCAACTTTTTGCTTTAACTGATCCCAAATCTTTATTTTTGGAGTTTTGTTACTGTCTTTGTTATAGTGAAGATTTTCAACTAAAATGGTGAACTTTTTCTTTACTTTACACATTATCTAACACTTTTCACTAAATTTTTTCGAATTTTTTATAAATTCCAAATGAAATTGTTATCGTACCATATAAACGTTATAACTCTGGAGGTTACAAGGTACCTACTTTCCCCACACTGCACCATTTTCATGTAAAAACGGATAGACTATTCCATAAGATTTGTGACAATTAGCTACAAGTTTTGTTCAATACGATGCTTATTATTTTTCACGAACTATTGAAAGAATAATATATTTTACATGAATGATTTAAGTACATTTGATACAATCTCCTGAATGATTTTTTCCCCCTTGATTCATATGACATATTTTATAGCGGAAATTCTTGGCATTTCATAATTTGACGGAGTTAACTTTTAGTCATTAAGTAACTGAAAACAATCTCTAGTTAATGAATCTCTCAATAAACAGAAAAGAGACAGTTAAATTTATATATATATATATATATATATATATATATATATATATATATATATATATATAATATATATATATATATATATATATATATATATATATATATATATATATATATATATATATAAATATATATATATATATATATATATATATATATATATATATATATATATATATATATATATATATATATATATATATATATATATATATATATATATATATATATATATATATATATATATATATATATATATATATATATATATAGGGTGTTCAACACATGAAGCACCAAAATTTTTTGGGCTATTGTTGGAGTCATTTGCTGCCTATTCTCTTTTTTGTACGATCAAAATGTGATTTTATGATCAATTATTTGAACAAAAGTTACTTCTTATAATATTATTTGATTTCTGTCTACTCTCTTGGTGCACATTTTGTTCGAAAAAAAAATTTCTGTTCCAACAAAAAAAAATTTTTTATAACAAAATGTGCAACAAGAGAGCAGGCAGGTATTAAATTAATGTTATTAGTTTATCTTTTGTTCGAATAAACGATATTAAATTCACATTTTGTTCGAGCAAAAAGAGAAATATTTCTGCTTCAACAAATAAACAAATACCTAGCTACCGTACTGGCTGAAATAAGAAAGAGGTGCCAGACGTGCAGGAGGAGAACAGTTCGAACAAAAATTATAACTAGAGAACAGTTATATATTAAATTAATGTTGGTAGATTAACATAAAAATAAACTTGTTTTCCTCACAAATTTCGAACGATTTCCGTCTTTCGGAAGGAATATCCGCAATTTGAAGCAGAAATGTTTTTTTCATATCAGTGTGTAGCATACCGTTAGAAAGTTTATTAAGTAAAGAAGTTTTTAAAGGAGAGTGGAGCCCTCAGTTGTTGTTACTTTCTTCAACATTGAATTTTTAAGTTGATTCATTTTCAAAAAATCCCTAATTTTGTGGAATAAAAATCCTCGTCTGCGCCATTGGTACCAACAGTTGTAAAGAAAAAGATTTCCGCGGTCGGGAGTATTTGAAAAACTTGGTTCTCGGAATGAACCGCGTGAAAGATTTGAAAAATCTCGACGTTTCGGCTCCTTTTGCGAAGCCATCTTCAGGAGAATTAGAAGGGAAATAATTCAGATACGTGGCCTCAATCTGCCTACTCCACGAATCGAATTAGGAGGAATCGAAAACAATACGATTGCGTGGTCTCAACCTGCCTACTCCACCAACCGTACTGCTTCCTGTCAACTCTGAAGTCTCAACCTGCCTACTCTTCAGAGTCAACTGACGGGCCGATCGTCGCGTGGCCGTATTTATAGGGGAGGGGAGCAGGTACTCCATTGACGTAGTTATTGACGTAGTATTGACGGCAATGGGGTATTCACGCTCATCAGTGCGGGGTGCACTCTGATCGGGTGTGACATGGCGACCACTGAGAAGTGGTTTCCATGCTGATGGGAGCCTGTGACTGTCATCTCTGGTGTTCAAACAATTTGGACGTTTTTCTATTTCTACAGCTTCACGAAAAATTCGGGATTTGAAAGATCGGACGGGAGCAATAGTTCTTGTATTGGGGAAATCGATAATGTGGCCTGTTTGGGTGTGATGTTGGGAAAGGGCGTTGGTGATATCTGAGTGTCTTACTGAAAGTGAATGTTCCTTGGCACGGACCTGAATTCGTCGGTTCGTTTGTCCTATATAAGAACGAGGACAATTGGAACAGGGAATCTCATAAACACCGTGATTTTCGTTAGGAATTTTATCCTTGACGGATCTGACCAGATGGGAGAGTTTTTGTTGGGTGGTGAATATTGTTTTGATGTTTGTGTTTTTGAGAGATCTTGCAATCTTATCTGTCACTCCTTTGATGTAAGGAAGAAATAATTTAGGTGTAGATTCTTGGTCAGTGGGATTGGAAGGTGGTAGAGGTGGGGTGATGTTTGTGTGTTTGCGTATACTCTTGTTGATTTGATATGTGTTGTAACCGTTTTGTAATAATATATGTTTTAGAGTATTGAGTTCTGATTCTCGGTGTTCGTCGTCAGATAGTCGAATGGAGCGGTAGATTAGGGTATTGATTACAGAGTTAAGTTGAGATTGATGGTGGTGAGACTGGGCGTTCAGATAACGGTTTGTATGTGTGGGTTTACGATAAACTGAATAGGAGAAGCCTTGGTATGGAAGTTTTTTGACCATGACATCGAGGAATGGCAGAGACCCATCGTTTTCCACTTCCATTGTGAATTGGATACTTGGATGTATGCCATTCAAATGATTCAAGAAGTGGAGCAACGAGTCTCCGCCATGGGGCCAGATCGCATCCGTCAAGGATAAAATTCCTAACGAAAATCACGGTGTTTATGAGATTCCCTGTTCCAATTGTCCTCGTTCTTATATAGGACAAACAAACCGACGAATTCAGGTCCGTGCCAAAGAACATTCACTTTCAGTAAGACACTCAGATATCTCCAACGCCCTTTCCCAACATCACACCGAAACAGGCCACATTATCGATTTCTCCAATACAAGAACTATTGCTCCCGTCCGATCTTTCAAATCCCGAATTTTCCGTGAAGCTGTAGAAATAGAAAAACGTCCAAATTGTTTGAACACCAGAGATGACAGTCAGACTCCCATCAGCATGGAAACCACTTCTCAGTGGTCGCCATGTCACACCCAATCAGAGTGCATCCCGCACTGATGAGCGTGAGTACCCGTCCCCCTCCCCTATAAATACGGCCACGCGACGATCGGCCCGTCAGTTGACTCTGAAGAGTAGGCAGGTTGAGACTTCAGAGTTGACAGGAAGCAGTACGGTTAGTGGAGTAGGCAGGTTGAGACCACGCAATCGTATTGTTTCCGTTTCCTCCTAATTCGAATCGTGGAGTAGGCAGATTGAGGCCACGATTCTGAATTATTCCTCTTCTAATTCTCCTGAAGATGGCTTCGCAAAAGGAGCCGAAACGTCGAGATTTTTCAAATCTTTCACGCGGTTCATTCCGTGAACCAAGTTTTTCAAATACTTCCGACCGCGGAAATCTTTCTGAACATATATATATATATATATATATATATATATATATATATATATATATATATATATATATATATATATATATATATATATATATATATATATATATATATATATATATATTATATATATATATATATATATATATATATATATATATATATATATATATATATATATATATATATATATATATATATATATATTATATATATATATATATATATATATATATATATATATATATATATATATATATAAATTTATCATCAAATTTTATAGTGGTATAATCAAAAGCTTTTGAACTAAACAAAGAAAATTCGGAACGGAATAGAAAGAACGTAGGGCATTGCTTTCCCTTTACTTTTGTAACTCAACAACATATGTGTGGGATACGAACATATTTCATTTATATTAATTAAACGTTAATGCGGAACCGCGTTGAAGTAATTGGACGATAGCTATTATTTTAACATATTAGGCAGCAATTAACATTCATAAAGAACGGAAATGGCTGGATATTATCATTGGAAACTGAAATTACTTCAGTAATTTACGTGAAAGTCCAGTTGAGCATACAGTAAAGGTCTTAGTTTCGATGTATAATAGTACCAAATGAATTTTACGAAATTGAATTGTGCAGTTGTTATTCAGCAGCCTAAGTTCCAAAAAAGCTTTACTTCCTTACTTCCTGAAAAGCTATAAATCCATAGTAATGTCGTAGACGTGCGGGTTAACAAAGTTTTCAGCAAAAACATAAAGTTTTAAAGGCGGTATTTCAGTACAATAAAAAGTTATTTATGAGATTCGGATTGTAATTACCTATTGATATCTGGAGCAGTCAACAATGAATAATCGAATGAGAAGAAATATATATATATATATATATATATATATATATATATATATATATATATATATATATATATATATATATATATATATATATATATATATATATATATATATATGAAACAAGCAGAATTATCGGTCTAGCCCGCATATGTCGAAGTAGCCGTTGACACGTGTTTCGGACTCTTTGGTCCTCATCAGAACGGCGTAGCCAAGTATGCGATGGAAAACCTGGAATTGAAACAGCAACAACAAGCAGAATCCCCTGCTTCGGAAGACAATCATACATTTGTGGTACATTGTTCGAACTCTCCGGTTTGGGAGATTTGGTCAAACTCTGACCACGGAGGCGATTTATGCCATCCGCGAGATCCTGGACCGTGGAAATAAACTACAAAGAGGAAATTTATCGCGGGGAAATAGTATATGAAACAAGCAGAATTATCGGTCTAGCCCGCATATGTCGAAGCAGCCGTTGACACGTGTTTCGGACTCTTTGGTCCTCATCAGAACGGCGTAGCCAAGTATGCGATGGAAAACCTGGAATTGAAACAGCAACAACAAGCAAAATCCCCTGCTTCGGAAGACAATCACACATTTGTGGTACATTGTTCGAACTCTCCGGTTTGGTAGATTTGGTCAAACTCTGACCACGGAGGCGATTAATGCCATCCGCGAGATGCTGGACCGTGGAAATAAACTACAAAGAGGAAATTTATCGCGGGGAAATAGTATATGAAACAAGCAGAATTATCGGTTGTCTTCCGAAGCAGGGGATTCTGCTTGTTGTCGCTGTTTCAATTCCAGGTTTTCCATCGCATACTTGGCTACGCCGTTCTGATGAGGACCAAAGAGTCCGAAACACGTGCCAACGGCTGCTTCGACATATGCGGGATAGACCGATAATTCTGCTTGTTTCATATACTATTTCCCCGCGATAAATTTTTTCTCTTTGTAGTTTATTTCCACGGTCCAGGATCTCGCGGATGGCATTAATCGCCTCCGTGGTCAGAGTTTGACCAAATCTCCCAAACCGGAGAGTTCGAACAATGTACCACAAATGTGTGATTGTCTTCCGAAGCAGGGGATTCTGCTTGTTGTTGCTGTTTCAATTCCAGGTTTTCCATCGCATACTTGGCTACGCCGTTCTGATGAAGACCAAAGAGTCCGAAACACGTGTCAACGGCTGCTTCGACATATGCGGGCTAGACCGATAATTCTGCTTGTTTTATATACTATTTCCCCGCGATAAATTTCCTCTTTGTATATATATATATATATATATATATATATATATATATATATATATATATATTAACTAGTATATATAAGATTGTTGCATTTATCGATAGCAACTATCTATAAGTGATGGTCTCAAATATGTTTTGTTCTCGGTCGTTTATAATTCTTGGAAGGTTTTTCATTTGTAAAGCTATTCCTAAATTTGATTTCTATTCTTGAAACTATACGAAACTTTTGTGTAGTACCAATATTAGAATAATATTCGAAAGAAATGTATAGCGATGTGAAGCTCATTTCTATCTGGGAATCTCAAAATTGAGGTACTTTCAAGACGCACAAAAAGGTTCTCATGCAAAATCAATTTTTATGTAAAAACGGAGTGATTAATCCAATTAATAAACGATATGTTAGGAATCGGCGTTTACTTCAGTGGCACGAACACGTTTCCATCATGGCTCAGTCGGATGGATAGAAGTTTCGTTATCTATCTCGTGGAAAGAGTCTGTTTACTACAAATACGCTATAGATGCTTTATAAGGCTAAAGTTAGCCCAGCATTGGAATACTATTTGGAGCTCTGCACTCATTCACTCCTTGCTTCTATTTAACACAATTTGAATGAAAAAAAGTGAGGTTAATAGACCATAGTAATTAACGGCTCACTTCCATACTCTCGAACGTCGAGAGAAGTTGCCGACTCTTACAACTATTCACACGGCTAGAGTTATGCAGTCATTGCCTCCGTTATTTCACCAAGAGCACAATTTACTCTACACAGAAGGTATGCAGATACTAAACACCAATTGCATAATAACCACAATATCAATCTATCAGAAACCGTTTTTGAACCGAATCGGAAACCGATTAACGGCGACATGCAAGGGTTCAAATCCAGCATATAGAGCTTGAAAAGGATTGAAAGCTTCTGCTTTCAGTTGCTCATAAAAAAACAAATGAGCAGCACAGGTCCGTAAATAAAGTAGTATTTCACCCTATTTTCAAATTGTTACATACAAATGGTGGAAGAAAAAATTTGAAAATAACGGAGGGCAAATCCATAACATTATCTCTATCCGCGAAAACATTTTCAGCTTTCTGTCTTCATTTGGAGGGGCTGTAGATTCACGCAATAATCGAAAATTTATAAAATCGCATAAAATTTTTATATAAAAATGGCACCGGTGTGTAAAAAAAATGAAACCAGTGAAAGACATTTTTTCATCACTCGTTGCACACACCTACAAAGTTTCAACTATACTACACCATTTGGAAGGGTAGCGGGAGAACAATAATTATTCGTAAATCGTTTTTTTTAACGCACATTCCCTCTATTCCCACCCCTCCTCAAAATTTGGACATTCCAAAATTTTGACTCTATCAACCCAAATTTTGATGTTTATGGTCTGAAGGTGACTACTGAAATTGCCAAGATGAAGCAGGAATATATTATAGAGTTCCGTCGCTGAGGTAGCATTTTACTTTCTTTTTTATTATTACAACTGAAAACATATACTGGATTTAAAATCCACTTGCGTTCCTCTCCGTTGACTTTTCATGTAGTCCAATGGTGTATTAAATTCGTGAAAATTACGACTCAAAATGGCATACCTAATCCATTATGCAATATTATAGATTCAAGTTAAGTTATACATTATATGTTAGTCTCGATGTTAGTTAATGCCAATTAATGGGATTTTAAGTACCAATTCTTGAGTCCATCATATAATATTGATTATTTTATGTATGATTTCGTATTTCAGTTGGATAACGTATTGATTTGAATATGTTACTTTGTCTTAACAAAAAATGTCTTCAGGTTTTTACCCCCATAGTGGATATGTGTTAACAAAAGTAAATACTAAACAGCATATTGACAATTTCATATCTTAAGAGTTTCAGTGGGTACTATGCTTTGGTTTGCAATAAATAAAAGATCATCATTATATCACAATATGATTACTAGCTATATAATTCGTTTGCAGAAGACCGAAGTGCATAACTATATTCGAAATGCTCATTTGAATATCTTTTTTAGTCTAACGTAGGTAAAACGTACATTCCGCTATCATCCTTGCATAACTGCGAATATTATGTGAACACAAAAAGATGGAAGTCAGATACATCCGGAAACTTTATATGCCCTATACATTTTCCCGGTTCGTATTTTTCTCCGTCCTCATATTTTCGAAACTTTTCAATTGGCCTGGAAAGCTTTTCAGGCTAAAAAACGATACGCTGTTGCAATTTATTTTATTACTTTCAGTTTCTAAAACCAGTGCCCTCTTGCATATTCAACATCGACTCCCTCTCCAAGGCCCTCATATAAAAGTTTATTGGATTACTCAAATTTCATTTTATTTCAATGCGATTTCATTATCAATTTCTTTTCGTAATTCGTCGAGTTCTTTCTGGGAAATTCACGAACACTTCGTTTTTCTGCTTTCTCTATTCATTTATTCGTCTTTGTCATTTGAAAATTACGCAAATGATTTTCTCTCCTTGATGGAAGTATCAAAAAACTACCATGAACTCATTGGACTGGAATATATAATCAAATATATAATAAACATGAGCTAATCATGTTCGAATGAACGGCAAGTTTGGCGTAGATCATTGCGCAGATTTCTGATTATATGAAAAACAAAAGAATTGTGAAGTTTCAAATATGAATTTCCGAAAATATCTGTAGATGACCAATGATCGAAATAAAACATTTGATCATTTGGCATAAAATACGCTATCATACGTTAAAATACCTGAATTTTCACCGCATAGAAATATTTTATTGGTGGAAAGAGCGAGAGATTGTTTTCTAATGAGAACAGAAGATGGCAGAGTTCTGGGAATATATAAATTGAAAAATCTAATGTGATATATCACCTGAAAAATTCAATGTTTTCCAATTCTTCACAAGAAGCATATGCCTCTAAAATAGCGACTACTTCATATATTAAGAAATATCCGGCCAAATATAAATTCCGAAGAGCTTATTCGAATTTATTTAGGTACATATCCTATATTCACCGTCTCGAAAAATTTGCTAACCCTGAATCAGTTTCTTAGTAGTAGGTAGTACTATAAGCTATATATATATATATATATATATATATATATATATATATATATATATATATATATATATATATATATATATATATATACATACATACATAAATTATTTATTATTATGATATTTCTGCTGATCAAACCTATCATCACCTAAACAATGTTAATGATCAATTTGAAAAAGACAAATACCCTAGTAGCATATATTTATTCATTGAGCATGGAAATTGGATTACTTAAATAGATATTACTAGTGAGAGGCTCCCCCGCCTATTAAATAGATCCGTGAAAACTATAGATCGATGAAAATATTGTTTCCCGAACCACGATGAGTGCAAAGCCTGTCCCTGCCTCTGTCGAATGGTACGCGACGCGTCAAGTGCTGAGCCCGTCCCTGCCTCTGTCGAACGGGCGCGCCATCTGCTCACGGTCGATCGTAGTTTGTGCGGAATCGGTAGAATACTACTATACTTCGAAACTTCTCGATAGAATTCGACCCGTCCAACTGTCGGCTCGAAAGGCGGTCACACGAATTGAAGTCCATGTGAAGCGAAAATAGTTCTTAAGGGTCGGGAATGCAGCCGTTTTCGCGAATTTCGGAGAAACGTCAAACTTTAAACGTTCGATATCGAAAATCGGCGTCTCGGATCGAGGCGAGACGTAGCCTAAGCACTACGGAAAGGACGTGGGCGATCGACGGGGCCCTTCGGGCCCCGCGATTCGAGGCCGATCTCTTTATCTCGGCTTTATAAGTTTGCCATAATGCGGCCTTCGGCCGCCTGCATTTTGGGAAGTCCAAAATGGCAAACCAATTATTTATTTAGTATTATATAAAATGCATACAACAATTTTTTGAAAACATAATTTTGAATGATGAGCTAAATATCGTGGTATACCTGATGTGGTCCGGAGTGGTTCACACTTAAATCGCCTTCTGCAGTTATCAATACTATCGAAGATTTTAAAGACTTTCAGTGATTTGGTTCCAGGTAGCATATAGACAGCGAAGCTAATTCACAAAAAGTGAAAACTCAGTGATAATATTCTATTTATATTTGGCAAGTCGGAGAACCACAAGTGGTAGGTACTTCTATTCAGGACACATAAAAAAATCCTCAAACTGTTGCCAGGGGACTATTATTTAGATGAATCGAAATATATTGTGAAAAATTAATAGATTAATTAAAAGAAAATATAAACAGATTTTTTTTCGATGGAATCAGCAACTTCAAGAAAAAAAACTTCAAAGATAATGCACTTCTCCGAAACTGACACTGAAGTCGAAGCAGGTTCTGATACCCCTTGTCAATTTCCATACTTTACCCAATTAATGGTATAAGTGCTTTTGAAAGATTGGTGAACCTGAACCTCACAGTCCAAGTTGTACATTATATTTGCTCATAAACTAACACAAGGATTAATACGCAAGATGAAAGTGAAGATTTAGAGAATAAATTAGCAGCACGTAGGTAGACAAATCTTAGGAAGACTCCTTACATTCGGTTTTCCAAAAGTGGCTGGTGCCCATTATGCAAAACTAAAAGTATGGATATCGAGCTGTTCCTCGAAATCAAACTGAACCATCAAAATAATATCTCAAAAAACTATGGAACCTCTGGACTTAAATGACCGGAATTTCTGATCTCCTGAATGCGCTGATGCTTATCGCCATTAAGAGGAGAATACTATTGATTTTGAGGTTAGATAGACTACTATTTCAATTAATATCGCTTACTGTCGTAATCGAAATATATTCATATGTTCCACTTCGCACAAACTATCAGACGTCTAATGGGTTTAGACTCAATTAATTTATGTTAGGCACTGTTTGGCTAAAATCGTGGTAATAAATCCCGTAATACAGCAAATTATTATGGTCTGAAGTACATCTATACCAAAATTGAGTTGAATTATGCAAAACGGTAAACAAGATATGGAGCAACTCGAATGGAACTAATGAATAACCAATAAAGTAATGGAAACCATTAATTCAGAACTGTACTATGGAGGTGAATTATGAAAGGGTAAATGTTGTGGATCGTAAAAAAGATGTGTTTCCAAGGGATAAACAAGATCTTAATTTAAACATACATATCAAGATTATTATCTTTTGGATAAGATGTTTTTATTGACTCAATGTTTCTTGAGAAATTTTGAATGAGTTTCCCACAGTTGTGTGTTGATTTCTGCAATGACTTGCGTGTTTTCGTCCTTCGACACACGAATCGTTTCAGGGCTGTTCGAGTAAACGCGGATTCGCTTAGTCCTTTCAAAAAAAACGCGTGAGCAGCAGAGCTCCGTCATTAGGGTCGTATTTTTACCGCGAAGTGCATCGCAATAGAAGCAATTGAAACAAAATAAATTATGATTTGAAGAACCGTGCTTTGATAACAAATTGTTATAAAAATTTGAAAATAATTTATTTTATTTGACAAGTAAATTTTAAATTACAAAATTTGAACAATCTAATTCAATATGCTCAAGCTGTGGAGAAAATTTTCTGAAATAAAAAAACAAGAAATATCATAGTAAAAATTTGCCAAATTTTGAAAGTTTAGTTCTGTCTCGAAAACAATCCCAGATACCAAATTTCACCTCTTTCGGTTCGATGACTTTTTATCCGTTTTAGACCTTCTAAGTAACGATATACGTATATATATATATATATATATATATATATATATATATATATATATATATTATATATATATATATATATATATATAAATATTATATATATATATATATATATATATATATATATATAATAAATTTATATATATTATATATATATATATATATATATATATATATATATATATATATATCAACAGACATAAAAAAAATTACGAAAATCGTAGCTAAGAAGGTCTGAAACGGATAAAAAATTCACTCCCGTTCTTGACTATTGACTTTCGCAATGCAATGGTCTATTATTTTCAAGGAAAGTACGGTTAAAAAGTTTTTTTAACTCGAGGGAACTACAGTTTAACGCCGGTTCCGAACGGCCAATGGGCTTGTAAACAATGTACATTACCCAACAATTAATCTCATAATTAGAACCGCTAAATTCAGGACATACACAACACCCAAGAGCAAGGTGGGACTCGAACCCACATCCTCGGCTTACAAGCGGTGCACCTTACCGTTAAAAAGTTACTTGCTGTCATGGCGCAAGATCTCAGTGGATGATACTGATAACCAAAATGGTGTGAGCTGACCTCGGAACTGACAGAATCCAAAAATTTCTCCTGCGAAAATTCTTACGACAGGTCTTGCTGGAACCGCATGTTTTTGAAATTCATTCGCTGAAATTAGGGTCAAAGCAGCGACTTATTAGTTTGCGATAGTTTACGTAGGTCACCGTTAATGGTGATGTATCTCCGAATTCTCGAAGAAATAAAATCGGTCACAACGACCTCTCTAAATTCACACCATACAGTGGTTCTCTTAGTAGATGGATAAGGGCAGTGAAATTTTTACATGAAGATTCATATTGTGCAATTGCAGGAGTTGCATAGAATGCACAATTGAAACTGAGCATTATTAGATCAGCTGGTACCTACATCATACACTGGTCTTCAATATTTTGTATGGCTTGCGAGAAACATCGTTTTTTAAATATTTTAGTACTGATTTTTCAGTTGAATTTAGAATGAAATGAATTGATAATCAAAAATAAATTTTTTGAGTGAAAATTGTTATTATAAAGAATTTCTTACAGTTCTTAGAGTATAACTGGGTAATGATTTTTTACCCTATAGCTGAAAACACATCACTCCTTCTACTTTTTGAGCACATAATAAATAACTTTAAAAAAATGCACTCACTGACTTGGATATGACGTAATTAATACTTTTTTTTATCTGAAATGTAAATCTCCTGTATATATTGAATATGCAGAATTTTTATGGAAAGCACAACTGAAAACTATTCCGTCAGAATTGAACGAACCGGAACAAACGCCACCGTTGAATTGATATACTACTCTCAAAAGTTCTCTTATCTAATGGTCAAAACTATTATGGCTCAAAAAAAAAATGTTCATGACCATTCTGCAGAAAATATTTACACTATATATTTTATTAATTCCTGATGTTGAATGAATTATTTCGAAGTATCTACTATAGCAACCGAAGCAATAATCTAGTTGAATATTAATACATCCGATATTAAAAGAATGCGAAACTTGAAAATAAAATAAAACACTACACCCACTGAAGAGCAGAATGCAATTTTTATTAAGATTTGAGAATTCAATGACAGAATACTAAGGATTGTGGCGTGTGACAAAGTTTTGTAACTGTATCTCAAGGAAATGAGATTCTGAAGTAAATCTGTATTTCAATTCCACATTCAAAAACCTAATTTCCGTTACAAGTTTCACGAGTCTATAAGAGAAAAGCGTTTCCGATGAATACTCGTCAATCTTGATCGACATTATACTAATGTATTTAAGCTTTTTATTTCCTGACTAATTGCAAGATATTTCTTCCATATCCGCCTAACGGAAAAAGAGGGTATATAGTGGGACGCTATATGACAAACCTGAAAAATCGAAAGGTAGATGTTGTATTTATCATCATCGGTTCAACGATGGATGAGTAGAATACAAAGAAAGTAGTAGTAGTAGTAGTAATTGAAATTCTTTGAATTTTTTTGGCCAATCTGAATTATTTATAGATAGATGTTATTCCAATGCCAAACTTTCGGAACCTCTGGACGGATATTAAATGAGAAACAAAGTCAAGAGAAAATACAATTTTATCGTCTAGGATAAAAATCGTTTAGGTTGGTGGCAAATAAGAACTTTAACTCGAAAATCAGGCAAATTGAAACTTTTTGCAATCTACAGAATATCGGAAATATAATGCAGTATATATCCAAGAATTTTTCCGATATCACCTTGAGGATAGCTTTCTAGCATCCAATTTTGTTTTCAAAGTACTATATCGAAAGTTTTTCATAAGACCATCTATGTATACTTAGCAAGGCTTTCATTCAAAGAAAGAATATTCAACTCTTGTCAATAAGATCTATCGACTGTTCTCTGATCACTTTATTCTCAAAATTAATATTATACAAAAAATCTTCGACTTGATTTCTCTACCGAATATGCTAAAAACTGAACATATATTTTTCGCGACATTATTTTATTCTCAAGTGATTCAAAATACAAAGATTTTATTCATTTATATGAACGCTTCAATGAAAGAGGATATCTCAAAATCTTTTTGATTGTTATTATATGAAAACAAATATTACTAATGCAAAAATAAAAGTCGAGACCCACGTTTAGCAGAGTCTATTTTTGTTCCGTAATCATGTCATTTTTCAGTTTTTTCGAATATTCGTTAACAGTTAACAGAAGAATTAATATAGAATAACTGAATTACTATAAAATAATTGATTTGAGAGACTCTTATCTGCATTGATATGAGGACATTCTATTCAGTGAATAAATACTATAGAAAAACTTTTCGATTCAGAAAAAAATTGATATATTATTGGAAGAATGTCATAAACACAACAGTTTTCATTACCAGAAGATGTTAACAAAACATTTATTAAATGTTGAACCACACGAAGGTAATGCGAACCTATTTATTTCCAGAAATGTTGCATTTATTCCAAATATTAATCCAACCTTTTGTCGTATAATATAGATCAAAAAATGAGTGAATATGATACAATTACTAGCCACCAGGCAACGCATTTCACGAAGTTTATTTTTACAGAAACTACACAGCTCATTTTCCTAATTCTAATATATATATATATATATATTCATATATATATATATATATAATATATAGATTTATATATATATATATATATATATATATATATATATATATATATATATCTATATATATATATTCATATATATATATATATATATATATATATATATATATATATATATATATATATATATAGAAATATATATATATATATATATATATATATATATATATATATATATATATATATTTATATCCATCCATTCAAAATAAATGTGAGTGGGTTGATGAACTTCACAATCGTTTATTCTATGGTTTCCTACAACAAAAATAGTATACTTGTTCATCTATTCAAGTCTAGTGGTTTTTAGCTGAAACTCATTTACTAGCAACCGACTTAATATTCACAATATATATAATTAAATGAAAATTTTCATATCCTGATAGCAAAATGAAAGTGGTTCATTTCCCTTTAGCCCGATTGATATTCAAAGCATAGCGAAATAAGAGCCACGGGTTTCTCGAAAACTAGAGATACGGCCAACCGCGGAAAAAGTGGCATAAATGGAGAATGAAATCATGATAATTTTTATCACATACCCCATTTTCAAATTTTGGAATGATTGGAGGCCCGATACATGATGTAAATTAATAAACATATTAAAACAATAGTTTATGATAACAATTTACACGTTTATCAAATGAAATACGCTTGACACCGAGCATGATACACGTTTCGGTGGAACTTCACCTTCTTCAGTTTGCATTTAGCATCTTAAGAAAGTGAAGTTTCACCGGAAAATGTGTCAGGCGGTATTTTGTTCAATGAATGTGTAAATTGTTTTCATGAACCATTGTTTGAATATACGTCATTTTCAATTAATTTTTATTTGTTTTCTCTCTTTTCTGTACTCAAAGATGTACCCAGAAGAAAGAACTCTGATTGAGATAGCTCCAAGAAAGTTTGAAAAGATATATACATCACTAGCTTTTTGTTCATGTAGGTATTGAAATCAATGTTGAGAAATCATGATATCAATAATTTCATGAAATGAAAATTTATTTCGCGAAGAAACAATACAATACAGAAATATTTATAGAGTAACTCAACATAAAGAAAACAAAAGTAAAATACATTTCAAAGGCACGGATACAGATCTAGATATTAATTTTTTAAAATATAATAAAACTTTAAATTCTCTTCATCGTCATCTGAAGCATATGAGAGGATCCTCAAATGATTTCAGGGTGCGAGTAACCAAAAATGTAGGAAAATGCAATATTTCTTTCATTTGAATGATGCTTGCGACATAAGTTAGAAATCTTTGAAAAAAAGTATATCTAGAACGAGCAATGTTCAAGACAATACAGAAATACCGGTATTTTCCTTATTAGTTCGCTAATTAATTAATGAAGTGAGATTTGATATTGCAATATGGCTCAATAGGACACATAAAATTTTGATGAACATTAGAGCTAAAACAAAAATTGAAGACTTCCCTTCCAAAAATTGAAAACGAATGGGATCAACTCAATTTCATTCTGGGATTTATCTCTATCAGTCGAAATTATATATACCTATATATATATATATATATATATATATATATATATATATATATATATATATATATATATATATATATATATATATATATATTTATATATATATTTATATTTATATATATATATATATATATATATATATATATCTATATACATACATACATAAAATTAGGTACCTCTTTTGATCGTGATACTGAAAAATATGATCCAACTTTCAGAAGTATTGTGATATAACCACCACCTTTTCGAATGAGCTTTTCCTCATGACTATGAGGGAGATTTGGATATAGAAACACATAAAGTAGTTTTCAGGAAATTGAATTCAAAATTTCTACAATTTGACATATAAGTTTTGCTATAAACCCATTCGTTGCTTTATTATTAACCCTTTTATCTCGATGAGATACAACTTCAGGCCCGTTTGGAATATATCATGGCAAACTATTGAAAATTGTCGTCCGCGATGCCGTAAGTCACGTTATCTGTCACATTTCGAATATCCAATTCCGTTCAGCAGATATGAAGCCCTATTTACATTTCGCGTCACGGAAAAATATTATATAGATATGAAAATTCGTTCTGCGGATAAAGGAGACGCCAATTTACTACAAATAGTGCGTACCCAATCGAGATGATTTCTCGCTGCATTATAATTTCGATTATATAACTCATGTGTGAATAAGCCAATAGAATTGATGAAATTTGCATAGCTACTGCGTATTGGTAAGTGAATATACTCTTGACGACGTGATATACCTAATCGTTCTGGTGTTTCGCCTCGTGTCAAAATGTGAATGTTTTCATAATGACGATGATTTGACGTTTGTCAAAAAAAATTAATATTTTTTATTCTTATATAATCGTAACGAATAACAACTCGAGCAAACGAAAATAATCATTATACTGACCGCGTCACTCGACATATTTTCTTAAAATTAAAATTGTTTCGCAAAATACGTCTCGTGACTCGGAAGTATAATCGATTATTCTCGATGCAGGAACAAACTGGTATCAAGTTGCTCAAAAACGTAATACACGGTCAGGAATGAAGGAAGGATATGCGATGAGGCTGCACCGTACTAAACGGTATACCATAGCTGCATATGATGATATATATATATATATATTTATATATATATATATATATATATATATATATATATATATAAATATTTATAACAATAAGCTAAGTGTTTGATTTGAATTATTAACATTTAATCATGTTTCTTGAACATATTATCTGTCTGTATTCAGATATCGAGGGGTTGACCGCGTGCAATTTTGGTGTACAACGTCTAGGAATTTTATGGCAATTTTTTGCAATTTTATGCAATTTTTTTGCAATTTTCTGCCAATTTTTTGCAATTTTTCTGCAATTTTTTGCAATTTTCTGCTGCAATTTTTTGCAATTTTTCTGGCAATTTTTTGCAATTTTCTGCAATTTTTTGCAATTTTTTGCAATTTTTTGCAATTTTCTGCAATTTTTTGCAATTTTCTGCAATTTTTTGCATTTTATGAAAAATTGTTCGGAATTTTGTCATCAAATGTTGTGGACTTTTCTGGAATTGTTTGCATTTATTTCATAATATTTTTGAAAACTTCCCATAATATTTCATGATATTATATTTTCTACGTATACGCTAGTTCGTTATCGCGCGTACAAATTGATGCTAGGGAACATTGGACTGATGTCCACAAGAATTACCTAAATTTTGATACGACTTTTTATTTGTGATGGGCAGGTTGTTACATGGAAAGATCGATGAAAAATTTCATTAAGGAAGAAATATCTCTGTTCAAACGAATATTTTTCTGCAAGATATCCCCACACCTCCTGATGAGGATATCCCAAATTTTGAAAAACTGTGACATCATTTGATATTCCACAAAATCTAGAACCAAAGTCCTTACGTTGATGTAAAGGATAAAGAAGAAAATTGTTACTATAAGAAACAACAATTTTATGCTGCTTACTCAATGAAAATCAACCACAGTATATAAAATTAACTTTTAACTTTTAATACAAAAGAACAATTGAAGTTATATTTCATTTTCAGATTTAGCTCTGATCGGCTATTGAGAGTGATGTCAAATAAAAGAAGCAACCAATTTAAACTCATCCTATTCACAACCTTTTGAGATCAAAATCAACTAGAAATTATTACGCTGTTTACTACTCAGATGGTATATAGAAAAGAGTTTATCGGGAAGATAGTTGAAAATTTTCATTTTCTTTAGTCCCAAGCTCCTTAAGGGTACCGTAAGACCGTATTCGCATAAATACTCGTCAACATTATTTAAACAACTGAAAAAAAAATTTGAATACTTTTACATATACAGGTTGTCCTAATTGCCATGGTCCGCTATTGCTATTTCGGTAACTATAACAACTGCAAGATTGGTCAAATTAGATAAAATGTACAGTTTTAGGTGGAAATTGACAATCCGCTTTCAGATTTTTTTTAAATAAATTTCTATCTCGAGACACGGGGGTTTTTTCAAAAAATTGCTCTAAAACTATTTGATCGAATATCTCAGAAAGTATAAATTTTTTACAAAAAATTGGTAAGGAAAAAAATTTTTGCATTTTAAACGTTCTTCAAGGTGGTATTTTTTAAGGAAATTTGGTTCGTCTAGTTTTCGAGATATCACATTCAACTTTTTTTTTTAATACGGACCTGCATCTTTCATGCCAAATTAAAAAAAACTTTTTTTTGCTGGATTGTTCAACGATGTATCGCAATGTCCATAGTCGTTTGTATTCAAATGGTGAAAAACTAGTATTGAAGTTTTTTTGGGCACTTTTTTCATTGTTATCAAATAGGTTTAATCATAGAGAGCAAAGAAAAAAAATTGCTTATAAAAGCCTATGATTCCGTTATAACATGTGTCGTGTCAAAGTAAGTTTAAACCAATATGGTAGCGTTTTCCAATGGTGAAAAATTAGGTTCATTTTTTGTTCTGCAAAAGCATTTCGAAGTGCTGAAAGAGCCCTTCAAATGTATCAAAATTCGTACCCGGAAAGGCGCTACTGAATAGAATAATTTTTTACAAGGCTAGATCGAAATTTGCTACTATACGGATCATTTAATGATCCTTCAGAATGGGGGAACAACTGTAACGGCGGAGAATGGGAAAGATGAAGCAAATGCATTAGGTATGTATCATCCACTTTGAATTTTGAAACAAAAGTAAATTTTAAAAAATAAGGAAGTTTTAAGGTTTATTACATAACTTGAATTTAATTAAATGGTAAAAAGTTTGAATGTTTTAAAACTTAATAAACAGTTTCTTTCATTACACGCTGCAACAGTCTGTTTGTGTTATTAAAATAGGCAATTTATTTATATTAAAAACAATGGTTAATAATAATTGTTTTAAAATTGTTTTTATTGGTAGTCTAAGCCACCTCTGATGTTCTCATTTTTTAAAAACTCAATACAACTTTTAATTTTTGGCTTTTTATCATTAAAAACGCAAACAAATATGAACATGTGATACATCGTTAAAATCAGAAAAAATAGTTTTTTCGAGAAATGGAATAAAAAATACAGGTCCGTATTTTTAAAAAGTAACTTGATGGTAATATAGCGAAAACTAGACGAAACCAAATTTCGCTTAAAAAATACCAAATTTGAAGAACGTCTAAAATGCATAAATTTTTCTTTTCACTAATTTTTTGTAAAAATTATAATTGTTGAGATATTCAAATCAAATAAGTAATTTTGAGCAATTTTTCGAAAAACACATTTTTTCTAATTTGACCAAGTTCTTATAGTTACCGAGATAGCAATAGTGGCCCATGGCAATTAGGACACCCTGTATACCTATGCTATTGTTTATTTGAACATTTTAACTAGGTATATATATAATTTTTAGTTTCATTATTAAATTTTTAAAATTTTTTGGAATTTCTCCATGAATTTCCTGAAATTTTTTTGCAATTTTTTACAATTTCATACAATATTTTGCAATTTTTCTTCCAATTTTCTGTTTCATCATTTGAAATTTTTGTTTGTATTTTCTTATACTTTTTGGAGTTTTATGCAATTTTTCGCAATTTTCTGCAGTTTTTTGCAATTTTTTGCAATTTTATGCAATTTTTTGCAAATTTTTGCAATTTTATGCAATTTTTTGCTATTTTATGCAATTTTTTGCAATTTTTTGCAATTTTATGCAATTTAGTATTTTAGTGTACATGATTTCCTAGCGCGGTTAACCCCTCGTCAGATATCTATGTTTTTCAATTTTCGTAGCTATCTGTTAAACAGTATGAAAGTTGATGAGCTGCAGCGCTATCTAGGGGCGAGTTAAAATAAAACACCTTGCTCTTGGGTGTTGTGTATGTCCCATGAGGTTAAGTGGTGGAAAAATACATAGGTATGATAATCTATCACAAAGATTCAAGCCTATTGGCTGTTAGGAACTGGCGTGAATTTGCAGCTTCTTGGATAGGTAAAAAAAAATGGGCTATCCTAAATTCCTCATGGGAATATTTCTAGAGTACCTACCTAGATGAAGAATATTTTTTCAAAAATAATAGATTCCATGATTCATAGAAAACATAATAGCTTCATGCACATTTTAGATAATTTGAGTTTCGAGAGGATACAACATCATCAATGAATAAATAAGCGTTAGGGGAACTCTTGGCACTCCTGAGCGGGTCCATACTCTGATGAATAAACAATTCAAATACATGAATAATTTCATTCGACCATATATCGATAGCTTTTGAGCCAATATGAACGGTGAGCTGATATTCTTGTTGCCTACGGCATTGTATAAATTATATTATCGTAGTCCTTTTTGAAATTTGCAAATTCTTATTAAACGTCGTCTACTTCGAGTGCATATGATAGCATTATGGTAGAAATATATATATATATATATATATATATATATATATATATATATATAGATATATATATATATATATATACATATATATATATACATATATATACATATATATATATATATATATATATATATATATACATATATATACATATATATATATATATATATATATATATATATATATATATATATATATATATATATATATATATATATATATATATATATATACGAGGGGTCGAACGATGTGGCATTGTGGTGGACAAATCATTGGCATTACTGGCAATACTTGGTATTACTGTGTGTATTTATGGCATAAGAGTGGCATTTGTTGGCATTAGTCCTATATTTATGTGTATTCCCTGGCATTCGTATAGTATTAGTATGGCATTAGTGTGGTATTAGGATGGCATTAGTACGGGACTAGTGTCGCATTAGTTTGTCTTTTACACACAGTGTAATTTGCTTTAATAAAGTATAGAACTATATATAGTAGGCATAAACGCACCTGAATGTTGACAGTATTGCACTCGGTTTTGCTTGCGATAAACAGTGCTTCCTTGGAAAAGCTATTAACATTTTAGAGGGTGATCATTTTGAAGTAATATTTTTTTTAAAAACAAAGTGGGGATCAGTTTGTTTGGCCTAAAAGGGATGATATTGAACTGGCGTATTTTGCACCATTCACTTTGAAAAGGCATGATCTTGTTAACATAAAAATATTATGTAAAAAAGTTGTGATTTTCCATTAAAATACGGATTAAAGTTGAATATTTGATTTTTTTATTTCAGTGGTTTTTTGTTACTGGGGCAAATTAAAGTTAGGTTTAAATTTGTCAAGGCCCTCATTCAGCTCTTTCATTTCGGTCCTTTTCACCCGACGCAACCAGTAATAATTTTTGGATGAAAAAGAGGTATATGGGCACATACAGTACTATGCTACATGGCCCTATGTACCGTATAGCTGTACATACTTATGTATTATAGGCAGAATATCACGTTTTTGTCCGAACGTTTTTAACCGTTGCGTTGGGTAAAAAACAATGAACGAGTTATGTAGGGGCCTCGGTGGGGATATTCAAAGAATTATAGTAATTATAATTTTATTATTAATGGATGCTGGTGACACCTCATATATATATATATATATATATATATATATATATATATATATATATATATATTTTATATATATATATATATATATATTATATATATATATATATATATATATATATATATATATAATATATATATATATATATAAATATAATATTTTTTCACCAAACACATTGCTCCTTCCTTGCGTTACCCTAGATGTTATTAGAGTTTGAACTTGAATCGGTGGGGATATTCAAAGAATTATAGTTATTATAATTTTATTATTAATGGATGCTGTTGACCCCTCATATATATATATATATATATATATATATATATATATATATATATATAATATATAAATACCCTAGATGTTATTAGTTTGAATTATTTTAAGTTATACCTTTTACATTGTGAATAAAATGTAGGCTTGAATATTGTTCGTTCACGTGGGTTTTTATTTAAAAGAATGTTCATAGTTCGTCTTTAATTTATACCAATAAAAAAATCATATTATATCAAAATGATTTATCTTTCATTCTTCCACATTTCTCTAGAACTCTTCATACGCCTTCCAGCAGTATATGTGTATATATATATATATATATATATATATATATATATATACGGGCCCGACCACGCAAATTATTAAGTACAAAATATAGAATAGGCTACCCAGCTACTCAGAAATGCGTTCCACAAGATAAATTTTTGAAGAAACTACACAGCCGATTCATAATTCATACACCTAAAATACTTCTCCATGAAAAAATTCAATTGAGCGATAATCGGTTGAATATATATTATGTTATATATATATATATATATATATATATTATATATATATATATATATATATATATATATATATATATATATATATATATATATGCATATATATATATATATATATATATATGCCATATATATATATATATATATATATATATATATATATATATATATATATATATATATATATATATATACAAGGTGGACCACGACGAACTGTATCGATCGATATCTCAGAAACTGAATGTAGAAAAAATTTGAAATTTTAGGAAATTGCTAGCTGTCTTGGGGCCTATACAACTAAAATATTTTCATCTATTGGGCACTTCCGGTTGTACCGAAAATATACCCTAAGTCGCTTATTTTAAATAAGATACCCTATATATTATTAAATTTTTGGATTCTACTCAAGATTCTAGGCAGTTTCATGTATCATGTTTTATATCTAAGTCTAAGCGTTTTTGACATATTTAGGTTTTTATGTCAAAAACGACGATTGCAAGCCCTAATTTAATTATCAATTGTTTCTATAAGAAAGCCTTTTTTACTTACTTTGGGTTGAACTCCTTGTTGAAACGGACCTAATTTAAGGTTATCTATACCTAAAATTTGAAATTTTCGAAATATTGCCAATTTAATATTTTTATATGGCGATTTTGCAATTAATCGTTAAACAATTAGATCTAGGATAGCCACGATCGAACATTTCGAATCATCATAATGGCATCCCGGTTAAATTATACAAACGAAGATTATCTAAACTTATTTATCATTTATGGACAATGTGATAAATTATTTCAAGAACATGTGATACATTTGCGACCCGATATCCTCATAAACAAAGACCATCAGCAAATACTGTTGAACGAATTATAGAAAACTTCAAGAACTTTTGATCCGTAAAGGCAAAAGTGTACAAAAAGAAACCATTTGTTAATAATGAAAATATTGAAATAGCAATTTTGGGATATTTTGAAGCATATACAACAAAATCTTCAGGGCAGGGAGCATTCGAATCAGGCTTATCTAAATCGTCAGTTCTAAGAATTTTACGGAAACACAAATATCATCCCTATGCTATCCATATTTTCATTATTGCAGCATTTAAATGAAACTGATTTTCCAAGAAGAATGGAATTCTTTGAATTCATACTACTTCGGTCACAAGAGAATCAGTTTCATTCAAATGCTGCACGAATGAAAATGCATAGGGATGATATTTGTGTTTCCGTAAAATTCTTAGAATTGACGATCTGGATAAGCCTGATTCTAATGTTCCCTGCCTTGAAGATTTTGTTGGATATGCTTCAAAATATCCCAAAATTGCTATTTCAATATTTTCATTATTAACAACTGATTTCTTTTCGTACACTTTTGCCTTTACGGATCAAAAGTTCTTGAAGTTTTCGATAATTCGTTTAACAGTATTTGCTGATGGTCTTTGTTTATGAGGATATCGGGTCGCAAATGTATCACATGTTCTTGAAATAATTTATCACATTGTCCATAAATCATAATAAGTTTAAATAATCTTCTTTTGTATAATTTAACCGGGGTGTCATTATGATGATTTGAAATGTAAAATACGATCGTAGCTATCCTAGATCTAATTGTTTAACGACTAAATGCAAAATGGCCATATAAAAATATTAAATTGGCAATATTTCGAAAACTTCAAATTTTAGGTATTATAGATAACTTTATACAAAGTTACCTTAATTTTAAATGCTAAATACTACAAAATATTAAAAATGGGAGGTTTCTATTTGAAAAAATTGATTTTTGTCAGTTTTCTCAATCTCATTTTAGATCTTATATTTTGAACACTCTGTATGATTAGTTATCCAAATATTATACAAAATCTATTAAAGTAGGTCCTTTTCAACAAGGAATCTTACCCAAAGTAAAAAAGGCTTTCTTATAGAAACAATTGATAATTATATTAGGGCTTGCAATCGTCGTTTTTGACATAAAAACCTAAATATGTCAAAAACGCTTAGACTAAGATATAAGACATGATACATAGAAACTGCCTAGAATCTTAAGTAGAATCCAAAAATGTAATAATATATAAGGTTTCTTCTTCAAAATAAAGCGCCCAATATTAGATAAAAATATTTTATCTGTATGGGCCCCAAGACATCTACCAAGTTCTTAAAATTTCAAATTTCTCCTACATTCAGTTTCTGAGATATCGATCGATGCGGTTCGTCGTGGTCTATCCTGTATATTTAAATATATATATATATATATATATATATATATATATATATATATATATATATATATATATATATATATATATATATATATAAATATATATATATATATATATATATTTATATATAATCTCTTGATAATTATTAGCAATAACAGGCTGGTTGAATCTTAAAAAACTCGATTTTAAAGTTGACGTTTCACTACGATATTCGTAATTGAAATTTCTTTGACATTTATTAATTTGAAAAAAAATTGAAAAGAACAAGGCTGCTTTGTCTTACTAATTATTTATTATATGCTATTCAGTCTAATATTAACATTCAAAATTGTTATCATTAGATGGTAAGGGAAACCAAAGAAACCTTTACCTACGTAATGTAAAAATAATAGGGTACTATTTATCTAACAACAAAGAAATTAGTCATGGGAAAACATTAAAGATGTGCGTAAAGATAAACCACAATTGTGGTTTATTGTTTGAACTCTCCGGTATGGGAGATTTGGTCAAACTTTGCCACGGAGGCGATTAAACCACAATTGTGTGATTGATTGTCTTCCGTATCAGAGGATTTTGTTTGTTGTACTATTTTCATCTTCAAATTTTCAATCCAATGCTTGGCTACGCCGTTCTGATGAGGACCAAAGAGTCCGAAACACGTGTCAACGGCTGCTTCCATATAAACGTGCTATACCGATAATTCTACTCCACATCTTTAATGTTTTCCCATGACTAATTTCTTTGTTGTTAGATAAATAGTACCCTATTATTTTTATTTTCAAACATTACGTAGGTAAAGGTTTCTTTGGTTTCCCTTACCATCTAATGATAACAATTTTGAATGTTAATATTAGACTGAATAGCATATAATAAATAATTAGTAAGACAAAGCAGCCTTGTTCTTTTCAAATTTTTTTCAAATTAATAAATGTCAAAGAAATTTCAATTACGAATATCGTAGTGAAACGTCAACTTTAAAATCGAGTTTTTAAGAATTCAACAAGCCTGTTATTGATAATAATTATCAAGAGATTAGAAATAGATCACAGACAACAACAAAACGAATATATATATATATATATATATATATATATATATATATATATATATATAATATATATATATATATATATATATATATATATATATATACTATATATATATCTATATATATATATATATATATATATATATATATATATATATATATATATATATATATATATATATATATATATATATATAATTTATTATTATTTATTCGAATTGTTGTTGCCTGTGAACTATTTCTAATCTCTTGATAATTATTAGCAATAACAGGCTTGTTATTTTGTACATTACATGGGTGAAGGTTTCTGTGGTTCCCTTCCCATCTAATATCAACAGACCTGTCTGTTTATATTGGACTAAATAGCACCTAATTAATAACTGAAGACGGCCACATCCGCAATGAGAAATTTTTGAAAAAAAGATAAATAGTACCCTATTCTTTGACTCTTCAAAATCAAAATAATTTGAACCTATTTCGAACATTACGTGGGTAAAGGTTTCTGAGGTTTCCCTTACCAATTAATAATAACAAATTCGAATGTTAATATTGGACTGAATAGCACGTAATAAATAACAAAGAACGGATACAGCCGAAAAATTTTAGTGAAACATAGTAGTCTTTCTCTATTCTAATTTTTTCAAATCAATAAATGTCAAAGAAATTTCAATTTTTTCGAAAGTTTTAATAAAGCCACGAATGTCGTGGCGAAATGTCAACTTTTTAATAAAATCGAGTTTTTTAAGATCCAACAAGCCTGTTATTGCTAATAATTATCAAGAGATTATATATATATATATATATATATATATATATATATATATATATATATATATATAAATATATATATATATATATATATCAGTATTTATATATATATATATATATATATCAGTATAATTATATATATATAATATATATATATATATATATATATATATATATATATATATATATATATATATATCTATTGGCTTAAAGGCCAGACATCAGAGGTGTTACGTGATCTCTGTTTTGTATTATGGGATGGAGTGATGGACGTTAAAGAAAAATATTACTGATAGATTGGAGGCATTTGAGTTGTGGACATAGGCATAGAAGAATGTTGAGGATAAGCTAAGTGGAAAGAATTACGAACGACGAAGTGCTAAGAAGAATGAGAAAACAAAAAGATGTCCTAAACACTATCAAAATTAGAAAACTTCAATCCTGGTTAAACAACCTAAGAACGTGGTGCAACTGCAGTTCTGTGGATTTATCTAGAATAGCGGCATCGAAAGTTCGAATTGCTGTCATGGTTGCCAACCTTCTCAGAGGAGACGCCACATGAAGGAGAAGAAGTAGAACCACCGTGCACAATCATTGTTTCTTAGTAATTCAGTAATTCATGAATTGTTTTGGTTTCATTCATTTAGTTAATTCATTTAATATGTGACAAATTACTTTTATTGTTCTCTATTATGCAAGGGTGTCGCCAGCCAATGGCCATGAGAAGGGGAGAAAGATAGAAGATGTGATTTGTAGGTAAAATGAATACAACTTGTAACTTTGTATTGATTTGGCCGATACATAATGTAAATTAATAAATATATTTAAACAATGTTTAGTAAAAAAAACAATTTACACGTTTATTGGATAAAATACGCATGACACACGTTTCAGTGATACTTCACCTTTTGCAGATGCTAAATTCAAACTGAATATATTCATCTGTTATATCGAATAGAAGAATTAAATAAAACATAGAAATAAATAAATGGCAAATTTTGTACAAATGCTAAATAAAAGGATGGTTAAAAATAATTTGTTAAAGAGGTGATACCCATTCTAAAGTGCTTGTCAAGTAGTTCGGTAATTTTGAAAAAATTCAAAAGGGGCTTGTTGTATGATCAATTTGGCTATTCAATAGGAGACCTGAATGTTTGTATTTTTTCATCCGAAAATTTATTTATTACTCGAAAATTAAATTGAATTTCCTTCAGCATTTAATTATTTATTGAATGTGTGATTTTCTTGGATCAAATAGTTTGCATAATGTGAATCCGACTTTTACTTAACAAAGGTGAGTTTATGTTCTGAAATTATGTTCTGAAAGCTTCGGAAAGATCTACCAATGAGAAACTATCTTGATTTGAAAATAACAAAAATGGATAGCAAATATAATTTTTTCTCTCCAACTACCGCACACTGATAATGTCATATATAGTACTTCCCTACATCCATTCCAACACAAAATGGCAACTTTCAATAGTATGGTAGATCGTTTAGTCAATATTTCGCTTTCAAACATGAAGTTCAACATCGAAAAAAATTATAAAAAAATTACTGTGAATAATAATTATAACCCCATATTAATAGACAATATGAGAGATTTTCAGAAATACAGCTGTACGTCCTTACCAGAGAAATTATCGAATATAACAGCCTCACTTATATCGGAAATTCAAGTAAAAAACTAAAATCACTTTTAACTAAGCACAACATCAACATTGCTTACCGTTTCGGAAATAACTTGGGAAATCAAATAAAAATAATAAATCAAAAGTTCAGAAAAACAATAAATCCGGAGTTTATATGATTAATTGTGGCGTGAAGTTTTACGTTGGGATACTTTTCAGAAGCTTTCAGATCAGAATTTCAGAACACAAACGTAGTTCTGTTAATCAGAAGTCGAATTCACATCATGCAAACCATTTAATTCAAGAAAATCACACATTCAATTTTGACTTTAATATATTAAACGTTGGAAGTGAGGGAATTGAACTTCATATTCTAGAATCGTTACAGGTAATTAAATCCAAACATTCAGGTTCTCTATTGAAGGACCAAATTGATTATACTACAAGCCTCCTTCTGAATCTTTTCAAAATTAGGTACTACCTGACTAGCAGTTTAGAGTAAATTTTTCATATTTTCGTCTTTTACTAATTATTCATAACCGTCCTTCTATTTACCCTTTCTACACAATTTGCTATTCATTTATTTCTTCTTTTCGATATAACGCGAAAAAACTTCTTGGGTTCCTTGTAAAATTTTCGACTTCTCAATAAATTACCTGACCTTGTAGAAATGTAAACGATATTGTTCCACACCTTAAGAAAGTATCAGAGTAATCGGAGTGCAGTCACGTTGTATCTCGGTAACGACCTGTTTAATTTATAATACTATAATAATTATCGTTTATTGAATGCAGTGTTCTACGGTCCATCAGTTGGGACAAGAATCTTTTCTGCCGGTGTATTATTATTTATGTAGCTACGTAATTGTGTTACTAATTTGTCTTCTTCTCTGGACCTTTTTGTTTAATGGTATAAAATGTTTCAATTAATAATGTGGCTCATGTTTAGACAATGTGATAACCAACGCCAAAGGTATTTTAAACTTCTGAGTGACACTAGTTCGTTAAAGTTAATATGAATGAATTATCCTTGTTGGGTGTGACGAAACATGCTATATTTCTTATTGAAGTTTATATCAGTATATTCTCAAATTACTGAACTACTGAAGCTACTGAAGCTAAAAGAAGGGGCAAGTTGTATATTGATATTTTTTAAATTCTATTCATATAATGCTTAGTTTGTGAAACGATTAAGTGAAACAATATGTCAAAATGTTGCAACTGTCCGAAATATAAAATTATTGCTACTCTGAATGCTAAGTCCAGAATATTGTGAAGAGTAGGTACGTTCAAACTTCGAAACAGATAATCTTTATATCAGAAATATTCAAGATAAACCAGAAATATTCCGTGTAGACAGAAGATATTCATTCAGAACATTCAAAAAGGAATTCTCCAATAACTGATTAAATTTTCTGTGTTATCGTAAAAACTTCATTATGGAAAACTGACTGAACAAATGGTTGTAACATTGTCAATGAGACTTCACTTGCTATTCCATTTTTATGTGCTATTCAATTCAGAATTTCATGACTATTGACTATTCCCATCCGCAGTATTCTCTGCTTTACAGCTGTTATAAAAGTGGAAATATTATTGCTTCCCCAATGATGAGGTTTAAAAACGTGACTTGATATTATTGAAGTTTTCAGTAGGTGTCTTTGAATATTCATTTCCCTCCACTTCCATTTCCTTCAAAATATTAGCTATGAATTTGAACATTTTGCGAAAATAAAACAGTGGACTTTTGAATATTAACAAACATAATCAAGATGATAACATTGAAGTTTTGAAAATTATACTCTATACTCTCTTACTTGACTATATCAAGAACTTATACATTGAATGACATCGGAAAATGTGTTTGATCATCGATATATTGCGATAATCAAATGAAAGACATAATCTTTTCTACTCAAATTCGCATTATTTTGATCCCAAAAATGGTTAAGTTGATGAGGAAGAAATTGATTGGTTCAATATTAAATCTAAAAAAACAAAATAACATGTGTAGCTTTGAAATTATTATACGAGCAGCATATTTCCATTTTATCTTTGATACTTCAAAATCTAAGATAAATCCTAGCTAAAACCTGCAAATAATCAACACCTGTGTTTCATTATGATGATAAATTTTAAACGGCCTCATGAACTACAAACTAAAATTCCAGCCCTTACTGTAGTAGTCTTGTTGCCCGTTTAAAACAAAAAATTGATATATAATATAAAATTCGAGTGTTTTCTGTAACATATTATTTCAGACTGGCACTCATTTCGAAACTATGTTATAAGTTCATACTATATTGAATATATATATATATATATATATATATATATATATATATATATATATATATATATATATATATATATATATATATATATATATATATATATATATATATATATATATATATATATATATATATATATATGATGTTCAGAAAGATTTCCGCGGTCGGAAGTATTTGAAAAACTTGGTTCACGGAATAAACCGCGTGAAAGATTTGAAAAATCTCGACGTTTCGGCTCCTTTTGCGAAGCCATTTATATATATATATATATATATATATATATATATATATATATATATATACATATATCTATAGTTATATAAATATATATATATATATATATATATATATATATATATATAACGAAATGATTACTGTCTGAAATATATGGTCCGAGAAAACTAAGAAACTTCAGTATCAGAATTGTGAAATAATTAGGATCATGAATTAGTTACTTATCTAATTTTGAAATATATTTAGTGCGCAAAAATGTATTCAGGTCTCTAAATATTCGACATCGCAAAACCATGGAAAAGTACCGGTTTGAGACTACTTAGAAATCAAAATATCTACTTCAGAACATATTGAGAATAGAGATAAAAACCCGCCTCAGACGTAGAAACTCAAATACCTTTTCAAGAAAATATGTTCTCAATGATTTCAAAGAAATCCGGGTAGAAAATATTAACAAAGAACCATTCTACGAAAATATCGTTTTCACAATAAAAATCAACTTAGCAATTCAGAAGACAAAATAAGTGAGTTGTTGTAAACGAGAATATACTGATATAAACTTCAATAAGAAATATAGCATGTTTCGTCACATTCAACAAGGATAATTCATTCATATAGCCTGTCCAGCGAGAGTTGGCGTGCACGTCACAGTCATGCGCAAATAACGACCCAATGCTGCCCATCCAAATAAATAAAATTATAAATTGTCAAAATTCTTATCTGTCTTAAGTTATTTTCTAAAAAAGTAGTTATATGGTGATAGTGACCGGATCATCCATTTCGACAAATATTCTGTCCTTAACATATCAAATCGTATGTATTTCTCAAGAAAAATTAACATTGCGAATAATGGAAATAAGTTGAATGGTTATCAAGTTGTCATTTTATTTCAAAATTTGCAATGTTGTCGGACCCTCTCGACCAATGCGCCGGCAATCAGCATTTCACGTTTGACAGTCGCCGGGATAACCTAGTTCTTGGTAGGTTTTCTAAGTAAAAGTTCGATTTATCGATGAATATAGAGTGACACTTCTGGTAGGGAATAATGGTTAATTTGAATTTACCGCTAAAAATGCCCGCCATGTCAAACATGCAAGATATCTCATTTTTGTTGAAAATTGGGTCAGCTAATTAGATTTAAGATTATTTATTACGTCTGGCAATAGTGTTCACGATCGACGTTATATACAATTGATGATGTGCACGCCAACTCTCGCTGGACAGACTATATAACTTTAACCTTATTAACCTCATTATATATATAGAAAAAATAGAATTATGACGCTTCCTTCTTTATATTTACTTGAATCTGTGTGCTTCATTCATAAGTATTTTCATGCCGTACCCTTGGTGTCACAGCACGGGTATTCCACCAGATCTTCGGGACATCATGTTTACCTCCCTATTCCTTCCTCTGAATTAACAAAAAAGTCCATCATGTACAATGCTAAAAAAATTTACAATCACCTTCCAGAGGAATTAAAATCTATAACTTCCTTGACCAATTTTCGGAAACGAACAAAATCTCATTTTCTTGATAGACCTTATTACTCTATAGAGGACTACTTTTCTGAGCACTGATTGATAGATATGACCAAATTGAATAGCACAGGCATCAGCTTCGATTGAGGAAGATTTATTGTGAAGTTTGTATATATTTTTTATGGAAATGTGTGATTTTTATTTTTAGCTTTTACATTGTTTAGTTTGTATATTTTTTTGATTGATGTGTGTTTATCTTTAAGTTTTACATTATTGAGTTACTATTCATTTTTTTTTCGCTTTGTCAATAAAATGTATTCTTTTAAGACAATAAAGCATATTTGATTTGATTTGATTGACGAACTAGTGTTACTCAGAAGTTTAACATTCCTTTATCACATTGTCAAACATCAGCCACATTATTGATTGAAACATTTTATACCATTAAACAAAAAGGTCCAGAGAAGAAGGAAAATTAGTAACATAATTACGTAGCTACATAAATAATAATACACCGGCAGAAAACATTTTTGTCCCAATTGATGGACCGTAGAACACTGTATTCAATAAACGATAATTAAGGCCGAAACACATTATTGAAACGCGACGCGACAAAACGTGTTGATACCTGATGTATAATGTGTACTTACCAACATGTGATGTCACAACAACACACAAGCAATTAATTGTTCTTCGTTCATTTTTGTCAAATTTCTGCCAAAATTCAGTAGATTATAGGGTATCAACGTATGAACGTACGCTTTATTTGACAATTCCAGAGTGACATCGGTTGTTACCTAGAAACATACAGCGCCCAACACGTCGACTAGATCAGGTAGCGTGTGCCTGTATCGCATGACGTCGGGAGTTCATAGTGTGATTCTGGCCATAGAATTTACTAGGATTTGATTTTATTCAACACGCGTCGCGTTTTGTCGGGGTGTATAACGTTTCAATAATGTGTTTCCGCCCTTATAGTATTATAAATTAAACCGGTCGTTACCGAGATGCAACGTGACTGCACTTCGATTACTCCGATACTTTCTTAAGGTGTGGGGACAATATCGTTTACATTTCTACAAGGTCAGATAGAAGAAAATTTGTTTTTCTAATGTAAAAATTGTGAGAGTCATTTAATACAATGGCTAAAAATGTCAATTTTTCTGTTCTCCACTCAACATGTGTTTTAACCTAACAGATGTGATAATAAAATTCATTCACCTAATGCAACCTTCCCAACCACAATTTAATCAAAGGAAAGTAATTTATTGAGAAGTCGAAAATTTTACAAGGAACCCAAGAAGAAATAAATGAATGGCAAATTGTGTAGAAAGGGTAAATAGAAGGACGGTTATGAATAATTAGTAAAAGACGAAAATATGAAAATTTTATTTTAAACTGCTAGTCAGGTAGTACCTACCTAATTTTGAAAAGATTCAGAAGGAGGCTTGTAGTATAATCAATTTGGTTCTTCAATAGAAAACCTGAATGTTTGGATTTAATTACCTTTAACGATTCTAGAATATGAAGTTCCATCCCCTCACTTCCAACGTTTAATATATTAAAGTCAAAATTGAATGTGTGATTTTCTTGAATTAAATGGTTTGCATGATGTGAATTCGACTTCTGATTAACAGAGCTACGTTTGTGTCCTGAAATTCTGGTCTGAAAGCTTCTGAAAGTTGTACCAACGTAAAACTTCACGCCGCAATTAATTATATAAACTCAGGAGTTATTGTTTTTCTGAACTTTTGATTTATTATTTTTTATTTGATTTCCTAAGTTATTTCCGAAACGTTGAGCAATGTTGATGTTGTGCTTAGTTAAAAGTGATTTTAGTTTTCCACTTGAATTTCCGATGTAAGTGAGGTTTATTTGATAATTTCTCTGGTAAGGACGTACAGCTGGCTAATCGCATTCCTGAAAATATTTCTGCCTATCATATTGTCTATTAATATGGGGTTATAATTATTATTTACAAAATTTGTTTATAATTTTTTTCGATGTTAAACTTCATGTTTAAAAGCGAAATATTGACTGAACGATCTACCATACTATTGAAAGTTGTCATTTTGTGTTGGAATGGATGTAGGGAAGTACTATGTATGACATCATCAGTGTGCGGTAGTTGGAGAAAAAAAAATTATATTTGCTATACATTTTTGTTATTTTCAAATCAAGATAGTTTCACATTGGTAGATCTTTCCGAAGCTTTCAGAATATAATTTCAGAACATGAACTCAGCTTTGTTAAGTTAAAGTCGGATTCACATTATGCAAACCATTTGATCCAAGAAAATCACACATTCAATAAATAATTAAATGCTGAAGGAAATTCAATTTAATTTTCGAGTAATAAATAAATTTTCGGATGAAAAAATACAAACATTCAGGTATCCCATTGAATAGCCAAATTGATCATACAACAAGCACCTTTTGAATTTTTTCAAAATTACGGAACTACTTGACAAGCACTTTAGAATGGGTATTTCCTCTTTAACTAATTATTTTTAACCATCCTTTTATTTCACCTTTGTACAAAATTTGCCATTTATTTATTTCTTGTATTTTATTTAATTCTTCTAGCCGATATAACAGATTTAGTTTGAATTTAGCATCTGCAAAAGGTGAAGTTTCACTGAGACGTGTGTCATGCGTATTTTATCCAAGCTTGTAAATTGTTGTTTTTATTGAACATTGTTTCAATATATTCATTAATTTACATTATGTGTCGGCCAAATCAATACAAAGTTACAAGTTGTATTTATTTCAACTACAAATCATATCTTCTATCTGGTTTATACAATCTTCTGGCGGAAGTTTAAAATAGATACTCATAATTATGAAGTCTTTCTCTTGACAAAACTGGACTAGTATGTCCCCTTTACTATTCCGAGCTTTCAATACAAAATAATAATGTCCCTAGGTTTGGTGGTATCTAGACCTAGAGCTTGTTCCACTTCATTGTAGAATTGTTCTATTTCTTCTTCGTCATTAACAACAGTTGGAGCATATACTTGCTAGTTCTTCAGATAACTCTGAATTATTTAATGGTGCAAATTTCACACTTCATCAAAAAGATATGAACGCTTCCATGAAAAGCAGTTATTATCTATGAGTTTCTGGTAGGTTTTAAAATATCTCATTCGAAATAGATGGAAGTACATTTTGCGTGTATTGTCCAAGTTCTAGAATATTTTTTGTTACACCAGAGCCACGAGATTTAGAAAAATGGCGGTTCATGCAGGATCTGAACGACTGAAATTCGTAGCCGACCGGAAACACTTCTGAGGGTAGAGAATTCTTATGGATTTGCGGTTTAGTTCAGAAAGGCTTTCTGATAGATTCTGGTTGTAGGAATGTGCGCCGCAAAATTGGTATGTATCATCTGCATACATTGTCTGAAGAGTGGATTGTGCTTCTGGTGGAATAAGTGGCCGAGAAAAACAGTCATGATACATAAGTCGGCAAACTTCCTACGATATTCGATTGAAACAAGGTGAGCCGTTTACGCCCTCTT
>JARQZK010003053.1:120000-137376 GCA_030704885.1 Cynegetis impunctata | reverse complement strand
AGATTTTACATTTTGGATCTTACTAATATTTTGATGTAATTAGAAACTTATTGCATCCTACATATTTTATTGAGTGTATTTTACGTGCCACTAAATTTTGTTTTTGTTTCATTATGTATGAGCCTCTTATGTTTTTTAGCATGATATTCAACAGTTAATGAAACAACTTGATGGTAAACAGATGAGGTATGTTGATACTCTATTATTTGAATATTGAATGAGCATTTTATACAAATCTGAAAGATTCATATTTGGTAGGAATCCTTTGACTTTGATGCATCTAACAGAAGAAGATAAAAAAAAAATTATTGAATCATTTATGAAAACCTGAACAAGGAGTTGAAGGTAAGAATATTCATCGTAACAGATATAATAAATTATAAATATTTCTACATTTTTTATTTTGTTGCAGATATCTGGCTATAAATCTGTGGAATATCAGCAGCATTGCAAACCTAAAAGAAAGACGGTCCGAAATAATGGATAGACTGAACAAAACTTGAAGAAGAAAAAAACTATCAGTAGATACAAAAATTAAAACAATGAACACAATGATAGAAGATGTAAAACTAAGACAGAAGGAAGCTGATAAGGCCTTGAGAGAATTAGATTCTGATAATATTTAGTATAAAGTAAGTACCTATGTATCATTCATTGATTAGATAGTGAAGTTATTATTCATTTCCAATCTAGAATAGTTAATGATGTCAAGACTTAGTAATTCAAAGTGAAAACTTGAAAAAACAAGAAAACTGAATTCAGAGAGAAGTGCAAGAAAGAACTACATCAGTTGCAGAACTCTATTGAGTAAGTTTTGTTCATTCATGCCCGATAGAAATAAAAATTCTTACCTTTCTGATATTTAAGGAAAGCTAAAAAAATTAGTCCCAAACTTCTGAGAAAAACAACCAGGGCCATGGAATTACACTTGCAGGAACAGAATGAAAAACTTAAAGTGTTAAGATTGCAAGTTGCTAAAAAAAGTGGGTCATATCTGTGTTACAGAGAAGAATAGATGACGTTCCTTGTCGAGCGGAGTTAGCACAGTACCAGAGAAGATTTATAGAACTCTACAATCAAAGTAATTTATCTTGTTATAGATAAGCTGATTTGATTTGTTATTATTTTTTGTCAGTTTCAGCCAAGCATAAAGAAACTAAGCAGTACTATTCCCTTTATAATACTCTGGAGGATACAAGGGTTTATATGCGAAAGGAGCTTTCTCTTCTAAACTCTGTATCTGACAGCTACCCTCAGTAAGTGAAAAGTAATGTTTCCTTGTTAACAATAATAGTTGAAATACATATGTTGAGTGTTATATACAGGGTGGCCCGATAAAACTTTCCACCCCAATATTTTGTTTAATAAGTTTTAAAAAAATTCCAAAAATAGACCGGTTTTTTATTTTGAGGTGGACATTTATTTACATTAAGCATTTCTTGATTTGTAGTTGCCATCCCTTCGTAGATCTGAGTATCAACTTTGAAATTTTAAAAGAAATATTTCTAGAAAAAAAAATCAAATTTGTCTAATTTTGTATCTTTACTCAAAACATGAAATTGTACATGACACTTCCACCCTCATTTCCATATTCACGTGGATTTTCGTTCTGTACTTGCTTTTCATTACAGCGACCGCTGAAAACCTAGCTTCGCACATATACGTCGTTGAAAATGGAATCCAAATCCGCTGAACCTTATCACTTTAATGGGGTTGTTAATTTTTCAATGAACTCCAAAGTTCGGTCAATTCCATGATGCCAAATTTGGTTTTCAAACTATGGTCGCAGGGAAACTGGATGAGATTCTCTTCTTCAGCCAAAGTAAATTCCGATGGAGCTCTAGTATTGAATGGAGCTTGCATTCATGCGAATCTATCAAAATTTCCATTTTATAACTATTTCTCAAACTAGATTATGAGTTTGAGTTTTTTATGAAAGCTTTATTTTGTCCGATGCATATTTTTTTCCTTGCAGATGGATATTATAGGAAATTAGGCTTTTCAAAAATATCACTTAAAATATGCCGGTTTTGTTAAAAAGTGTACATCAGGAGCAATGAAAATGTCCGGTCTGAAACCAAAGTTAATTGATACATTCCGACGTGAGAGCAATCGCTCGTTGCTATAATTTAACAGAGACGAGTGTTCGGCTGCGCTATCCCCACATAGTTTTTTAAAAAACCTTGCTTTCAACGGACGAGATTTCATAAAATTTACCTCATATTCTAATACCTGATGAGTGCGGAATTCAGATGTTCCTGCGCAAGCGCTTCTCTCTGATTAATGCAATGGGTCAGTGCACTAGGTAATTTGATTTGAATAAGAAAAAAAAACTGTTACTAATTAATATGATATTAAAGTGCTATTCAATAGGAAATATGTCTTCCTTTGACTTGTATAACCTCTTCAACTCGTTTTGGCAGAGAGTTCATTGATTGCTGACATTTTTCCCTAATTTTCTCATATTAGAAGTAGGACAGCTTCAGTATTATTTACCCTACTTGAGCAATCTAGTTCAAACAGTCTAGCCTTGCGTGTAGACCACAATTCAATATTCAATATGATTAAGGTCTGGTACAATTCCAGGCCAAGAGTTACCTTGTTGAAATATTTCAACAATGACAACTCGCTGATTCTTGTTCGAATATTGGTTCGTCTCTTTTTCATCCACATTTCGTTGAACTTCAACTGACCCAGTCTTCCTTTTTTGTTAAATATATATATATATATATATATATATATATATATATATATATATATTTATAAATATATATATATATAATATATATATATATATATATATATATATTTGTATATATATATATATATATATATATATATATATATATATATATATATATATATATATATATATATTTATAAATGGTACAATGGTTAGCCCACTATGTGGACAGGCCTCTTGTCCACCCGCCATTTCCAATGTATCTCAAGGTGTATATATTTCATCATTCATTTTTAAATATATATCTTACCTAAGAGGGGAAAATAGAGGGGTATGAAAATCCCGCAGTTTTTTATTTTATATGTAAATCATACTAAAGTCGTCCCAGATACGGGAATGCTACGAAGGTTAGCCCCATAGTATAAAAATATATGTCCAACATATTTTGGTTAGCCCGGCGGTGTTGCCAATTTTCATAAGCAAACAAACTCTTCAACGGTCAACACGTGCACGTGTGCGTCTCATTTGTTATCACAGTGTTACTCGCATTTTACATTCTATAAAGAGTTTATGGTTACAATATGGCAAAGTATAGCCTTCGAACCAAAAATATGTGTAACTAATATCATAATTTTCTTGAAGCCAATTTAAAATGTTATTATTGTCAACTTTTATTCGAAATTAGTTCTCCTAAACGACTGTGATAATTAGCATTATCCATTATTCCAAACTTGGAGTTTCGTTTAAGTTTGGAATTAGTTGTGTTTTTAACCAATTTTTTAAAATTTTTGTTGATCATATTATCGTGGTAGTTTTTAGCTCTAAAAATCAGTGAAGCCTTTTCAACGAACCAATTACTATTTACTGCATGAACCATAATGAATCATGCGCCACATACTGTATCCTGTCATTCGTCAACTTGAATATCACATTTCCAATAGTTCACCCTAGATAAAAGTCTCGTCCAAAGTATGCAGGTTTAAAAAGATCGTCGTTCTTTACAGCTCATAGTTACATAAAAAAAAGTATTATTTGTAGACTAAGACCTGTAATTCCATTAGAAGTTTCCTATTATCATGTTTCTCAAAGTGAATGCAATTTTTCTTTTTCCAAAATTGTACTTATATCTGGCATTTACATTCTAGTCTAGTCGCCAGCGGTAAAAAACTGTAAAACCATGGAATTTTGAGAATCAACACCGATTTTGATAAAAATTTGGATTTGAGCTCTACTTACCCTCTTCTTCAAAATCTATACTCTGCCGAACTGTTTAGGGGTGAAAATTACCCCTTATCGCAAAAAACTAAAAAACGTAGATTTTAGCATGTATTTAGTTAAAATATAGTTCAAATGAATTATTTGTAGATCTATTGATATACCTACTCAAACATGTTTACGATTAATCAGAGAGATGCAACCTCTTCAAATCATCCCCTGATAGTAGTAATTTCTAAAACTAGTTCTAAAGGTATTTATAACTTGAAATAATTGAAAATTGCGTCATATTGAATTATTATACTCTATTTCAATGAAATTATCATTTTCCGAGACTCTTCAACCCTAAGTCTTCTCCTGAGAACATGAATTATTGAAAAATAATTTCAACGATTTTTCCACAATAAGAAATGATTCAAAATACATTAATATTGAATCGAGAATATTTCATCAGTGATATAACTCTTGTCGTTTTTAAACACAACCCTTATAAAAGCCACCCCTTGTGAACAAAAATATAAATATTGCGGTTTTTTTGCATTAATAATGAGAGAAAATAATAAAAATTTATTTACACTGAATATAGTTTTTCGTTTCCTCGTCGCTCTCGTTATGCACATCTTCCTCTTGGTCTAAAACTGGTGTCCTGTTTAGACAAGTGTCTTCACGGCAGGTTCTGCACATTGCATTTCAAAAGAGATCTACTCGTCGGTAACCGCACTCTGAACCGCATCCCTTTTTGAAATTACAAAATATCATTTTGCAAAAGCTCCTCGGGTGCCGGTTCATTTTGGTTTTTGATTGGATGCAAAATTCCGTCAATTTTAATCCAACCACAATCAAAATAATTAATATTTTTGTCACCTTGCCATATTATGTGCTCATTGAAAGCACCAACTGTTGGGATAAGAGATTAAACTCTAACAGCCTTTTTTCAGTGGTTAAATTAATAAATGAGTTATATCTGATTTGTTCGAGGTATTCAGACAAGTTAGTTACACGTTTCAATGTATTTAAGGTATAGTGTCTATAGTAAGTCCAAACAACATTTTGGTACAGTATCTACCGGCTTCTAAAATATCTACAAGCGTTGAGGAACTATTATGAAAAATCTTCGCCTTTTCTCTTACGTCGGAACGTTCTAAAATATCGATTAATTTTTTTTCACCTTTATTGAAGAAGGCAGAAGTTGAGTCACATCCAGTGAAACTGTGAGAAAATAGTATCAAATCTGCAATGTTTGGATATTCAGTTTCTAAACTTTCAGAAGAATATGCCAGTGAAGCGGAATTTTGCTCTGAAATAAAAAAATCAAGAAGTCGGTTTTTCGACGATTACTCCCTCATTTTTTGAGCTATAATATTTTCAAAAAGAACATTCTGTAAGGAATTTCAAGGTCTTTGACACCACGTTGATTAAAACTTTTTTTAAATCTTTCATTTGAAAAGGGCTGACCTCAAAGGGCTTGGATGAGCTACAATTAATACGCGAATGCAAACTTTGAGCCAACATATCTCGTTCAATTTTCATGATACGAAGATGAAAAAAATATCAAAATTTTAGTAAGGACAACCCGCCAATTGAAAATAGAAACAGTTTTTCATATCATGAATAGTATTTGGTTTATTTGAGAAAAATACATTTTTCTTCAAAATTACGAAAATGCGATTTTCAATTCAATCAACAATTTTTTAAAAATTAAGCATTGTAAACTTATCAAATCACATGAATCATATTAATAACACTTAAGTCAAAATAATTGAAAGTGGGTTACGATTAATTTCATTTAGGGTGGTCATGACGAGGGAGTAAGTGTTAAATTTAAAAAATAATTTAAAAAAAGTGACTTTATTTTTGTTATAAGTCAGTCAATTCTTATAAAAAGACTTTCGTATGAAAATTATTTTGAATTTTTTTTCTTGTACTTTAAAAAGGGACTCTTGAGTTTTACCCAAAAATTTCACTATTTTCAAAGTATTTAAGGTTTAAAACTTTCAATTTTCGGTTTCCCGAAAATAACCATTCTTCAACGAGTAGATAATAACTCAGACGTTGTTGGGCTCACAAAGGTCATTCGAAAACGAATATCTTTTCTCCATCATTAGCTACATTTTTGTTTCAGATGATTTTTCCGATAAAATGAAAATTGTTTGAGTTATTCGTAAAAAACTGTTTAACAACATGCGTTTTTTCAATGAAAATTGCACAGTTTCAATCGTTAATAACTCGAAAATTATCAACTTCACAAAAAAACTTTATGAAACAAAAGTTGCTTAGAATTAGTCAGTTTATCAATTTCTGATGTTATTCTGATTAAAATCATTTTCATCCCCTAAAAGCGGTAGCCTTCACCCCTAAGGCAAAAGCACACTTCGGCACATTATAGATTTTGAAGAAGGTTATAAATACTACCTGAATCCCAATTTTCAAGGAAATCGACCTTGATTCTCAAAATTCCACGGGAAAACGGCTGGTGACTGGACTATTCTCATTTGTAGGGAAACTGCGATGTATTCCTTTCGTTTGTACATTTTGTATATCACATCACCTATTGATTAAAATAATGCTTTGTTCAATCTTCGAAACCTTCAACGACATGTTCTTTCAAAATACTGAATCTATTGCTTGATTCTCTTCTTCCAGAATATAAATACTACTTTGATCAATTTTAAAAACTTCAGTCACCTTTTGGATTGCCTTATATTTCGAACCTAATACACATTCATAAAATTTGACTGCTTCTATTTTCAAGTTTTTATTTTCTAATTTCAAAGTCGCTTTAATATTTATGGAATTAAATTTAGTACATATTAGAAAGTATATTTATGTAAAAAATAAGAAATTATGGAAGACCAATAATCATAATGTTAATAAATATCCTACAAGTACAATTCTACTTGTGTTTTTTTAGTATTTTTTCTATTCCTATTTCGCTGCTTAATAAAAATACTATACATGTTCGTTCTTGTGACATTTATAAATGGACATAACAAACCATCAGACATATAATCAATTAACAACGGCAAACAGTTTAAAGATGAAATTTTCAACATTAACGAAAAATCTGAACTCAGGTACACATACATGTATCCAAAAATGGGTGAGCGCGAAAAAAATTGAGATCTGGAGACAGGTTTTTTACCCAATCACGATACTGTAGAGGGGGAATAAAAATGTGATTATTTTGTTTAGCGCTTACAGATCATCTACCATAGAAAAACAAAGAAAGTTTTGAAAGGAAGTTTACTTTTATGAGAGAAATAAAAAGTTGAATTGCAAAAATAACTAAAAAACTTTAAAACCAAAAGATTTAAATATAGGGAACCTTAATACTGTTTCATAGACAACAAAATTTGCTTCATGATAGATTTAAAACATTCAGGGTATTCTTATTTCAAATAAACTCGATTTTACAGTGTGAATTGGCTAATAATGGAACTGAAAATTGTGAACACCCTGTAAGGAATTTTGTAATAATAAATTGAATGAATGTCTTATTACAGCCTGAAGACATTTTTCATAGTAGCTAATTAGTTACGTACAATTCAAAAACCTAATTAAATCGACTGTATTCCATTAGAAAAAACATTACTTTGAAAGGTCACTGTTTTTTGGAACATCCTGTATATTTGAAATTATTTCAGAATGTAGCACGTATTAATCTGAATTCACCACCACATTTGGTTTTCAATTGTCGCTAATATACTAGAGAATAGTTCGTATGTGGTGCCCCGCCCTGTATATCGATCTAATACAGAAGCCTAAACCATGAAAGAATATTCAGGAAAATAATCAACTTGAAAACTTGACCCAACATAACGCTTTGCGATTTGTCTTACAGTGTTGCCACATTCGGGGCTAACCAATGCACTGTGGCTATATCCAATGTATATTCAGAATGTGTATAAAAATAGCGCCCTCTACATGGATTTTGTTGGAACCTATAAGTGTATAATGAACATGTTGAAAGTAAAAATGTCGTCCCTGCCAAAAACGCGGGAAACATCGTTTTAGACCATCTTCTATACTTTAGAACAGGTATACAGTGCCTTTCCTTGGTGAGCCCGAAACTGGGACGACTAACGTTCTTGCGGGTGGACCATTGTGTCATTCACATAGCAAACGGGCTGCTCATGGCCTATGTATATATATATATATATATATATATATATATATATATATATATATATATATATATATATATATATATATATATATATATATATATATATATATGTATATATATATATATATATATATATATATATATATATATATATATATATATATATATATATATATATATATATATATATATATATATATATATATTCACTTTACTCTTCTATTATTTCAGGGCTATGATTTCTAGGGAAGGAAAAGAAGAATTTCTTCAGCAATTTTTAAATATTCTAGAGGGAGTTATTCAATCTAAAATAAAGATGGAAAGACGACTCTCCGAAGAAAAGAAAAAACGCGATGAACTGAGTCAAACTCTTCATAGTCTAGTTGAACTTAATCGAAAATATGTAGCCGCTATCAAACAATTAAAACTGGAATGCCAGAAAAATGAACAACTTCTTATCAAAATCAAATCCTGAGGAATGAAAATTTGTATCATCTGTAGATTGATGTATTGAATCAGTTGTCTATGTATTGGAAGAGGTTATAACTATCTAATATATATATATATATATATATATATATATATATATTAATATATATATATTATATATATATATATGTATATATATGAAATTCTGAAGAGGATACAACGAAATATCAATTAAAAGTAACAATATATTTCAAAACACTGTGAAAGTTTTTTAATATTTTTTGCTGAATATTGTTCCTAATTAGGAAGTAATAATATATTTCTGAAATTTCCATCAAAATGTTTATTTTATTTATTATAGAATATCTTACTCTTTGCATAATCATGCTAAGCTCATATTATTGAAAAGTGTACACATAAATGGTTAGCAGTGTTAAAATAGTCTGAATATATATCAATTTCTTTATATGAATTATTAGTGATTCAGTAATGATGAAACTCTATTTATTTTAATTGTATATATAATGCGTTCCTCATTTAATGTTATTTGTATTGTAATACTCATAAATGCTCTGTGGAAATTCGATTAATTTTTGTTTTAATTTCGATAACAGATAAATTGGAATAAATAAACATATATCATGTTATATAGCTTAAGGATTAAAAAAAAAGATTTAAAACTATTTATTTATATATACAGTACAACTTCAGTAGTTCGGACACTCCAGTTATCCGGATGGCTCTGTAAACCGGACATTTTCAAAATTTTACCTTCTCTAAACCGGATGTTATGCAAGAAAACTATAGAACCATAGCAATAATTTTCCTGTCTTAACAAGTTTGACGCGATTTAAAGATTGTGGGCATTTTTGCATTCATTTTATTCTGAGTCGTACGTAAGGAACATAGTTATCTTTTCTGTTGGGGATGGCTCCAAATAAAAGGACCCACAAAACATTAAACACTCCAGCAATAAATGTGAAATATTAGACAGTCTAGATAAATCCGGAAGTATTAGTCAAACGCAGCAAATTTTGGCGTTGCCTAGATCCACGATTTTTTGACATGAGGAAAAATAAGGACTAAAAGAAAAAGCATTTGAACTAGCCAAAAACAGGAGCATTCAAACCAAGTTAGACACCTTTTTCCCAAAAAAATGCAGTAACTTAAACAGTTTATGTTATACCTACATAGGTACATATACTGTAGTTTTATAACATTGGAATGATTTTTTTATATAAGCACTTTTACGAAATAAAGGTATTTTTGTATGCAATTTTGCGATTTTAATCAAAAAATAAATAGTCCCAGTAGTCCGGATTACTGAAGTTGTACTGTATATATATATATATATATATATATATATATATATATATATATATATAATATAATATATATATATATATATATATATATATATATATATATATATATATATATATATATATATATATATATATATATATATATATATACCAAAGGCACTAGCAATTTGGAAACATCATTGAAAGAAGCGGATTGCTATATTTCCGCATTCATAGTGGAACATAATTTGCCTTTTCGAGTAGTAGAACATCTTTCATCGCTTATATCTGACTGAGATATGTACTGATTCCGAAATTGCCAAAAATATTCAATGGTAGAACAAAGACTACTGCCATAATTAAAAATGTTATTGATCAATCAGTCTCTAACAACGTGTGTGCAACATTTAGGTTATTGAAATATTCCTTGATTATACATGAGTCGACTGATTTAAGCACTAAAAAAACATTTGTTGATGGTTGCACGATATTTTCACGGAAATAAGTGAGGTATGAGAGACAATAAAGATAGCAAAATATGAACATTGATATGATACAATGATTTTTGTTTTTTTTAGAATCCATGACACATTTCTGACTTTAGATAATGAGATTCTAGAGCTGCTGATATTTATGAAGGAATCATCAATTTTTCGAAGACAAACAGATTCCATATTTACAAAATCTTATTGGTTTTGCATCCGATGGAGCAAACGTCATGGTTGGAGCTAATGACTCTGTGATGTCTAGGTTGAAGAGAGATATTCCTCACATCTTCCTCATGAAGAGTATTTGTCATAGCTTTGCATTATGTGCATCCAATGCGCATGTTTAAAATTTCCAAAAGCTGTTGAGAATTGTGTAAGGGATATCTACAATTATATTGGTAATAGTCCCAAAAGAGTGGAAGTTCTTAAGGAATTTCAAATCTTCACTCAAACAAAATTCCATAAAATACTTCATCCTGCACAAACGCGCTGTTTGTCTTTGAAAGCTGTTGTTTGTATTAAAATAGAGCAATGCAATGCTCGGAAACTTTACTAAATTGAAGCAGTTGCAACTGTGTGCAATCTGATAGATTGCAATCAGCAGAAACAATTTTGAGTGCGTTACAGGATCAACTAACTTTCACTTTTTTGTTATTTTTAGAACACATATTACCGTTGTTTAATAATTTGAATAAGGAAATGCATTCTACAGAGCCCAAACTTTATAATCTTCATTCTCATATGTGCAATCTTTACAAAACGCTGCTGGATTATTTCATCAAGAAAAATTATCTTGAGAGCAGTCCCCCTCAAAAAAATCAACGTTAAAAATCCGGACAACTACAAACCAATTGAAAAATTATATTTGAGCGCAAAATTAACGCAATATATTTTAAACAATAATTTGACTTCTGAGAAACTTCTTATTCTTCGCATCCGTTGTCTGGACTTTCACATTGAGGCAGCATTACAAGTTTCTGAAAGATATGATTTTGATAATACATAATATTAAAATCTAAGTCACTATTAAATCCTAAATATATTTTTGAGAGCAATGAGGAATCCATAGTACCCTTAATAATGCATTTTGCAAAATTAATTGCAATCGAGGATTTTCAACTAATTGATACTGAATGGAAATTCAATGACATCATTTTGGTTGAATATACAAACTGAGAAATATGCGGATGGCACTCTGGTATATCACTCCTTCCCTCAGCACTTGCAGAAAGGAAATTTTCGCAGATTAGTTTACTTAAAACAAAATATAGGAACCTATTATCAACTAATAGTATTGTTGGCCCGATGCATTCAAAAGAATACATAGGTAGCCAGGAATGTTTCAATTTACAGGCCGATCAGAAGTTGTCATATGATAATAATAATAAGTAATACAAATCTGCCCGTTTCTCTGATTCAGAATGAGTTTTAATTTTGTATTTTCTTTAATTTTATGTATATTAGCTTTACCTGTTACAATAAAAATTATTTTAGTCAATCGAGATTTTTTTGAATTTTAATAATTACCCTACCTACTTTTTCACAGGGCTATAAATTTTATTAGACGTTTTTTAAAATTATGTCATTCACCTACTTGCGTAAATAGTAAACCACTTATATTTCCCAAAAACGAGGAATCTCTAAACATTTCATATATCTACCGTTTTATTTTTTAGTGTACCTACCGCTAATCATATTCTGGACCTGGCAACACTGCTCACCAGTAGTTTCGACCTCGAAAAAAAAACTCATGTCACATCACACCCATAAGTGATTTGATTCATCATCATTCATTTTTTAAATGAATTTCCCACGTATTTATTATCTTTAATAATAATATATATATATATATATATATATATATATATATATATATATATATATATATATATATATATATATATATATATATATATATATATATATATATATATATATATGAGGACACCCTATATATATATATATCTATATACAGGGTGTCCTAATTGGCATGGGCCACTATTGCTATCTCGGTAATTATAAGAACTACAAATTTATGCATTTTAGACGTTCTTCAATTTGGTATTTTTTAAGGAAATTTGGTTCGTCTAGTTTTCGAGATCATCAAGTTACTTTTTTTAAATACGGACCTGTATATTTTATTCCATTTCTCGAAAAACTTTTTTTTCTGATTTTAACGATGTATCATATGTTCATATTTAAATTGTTTGCGTTTTAATGATAAAAAGCCAAAATTTAAGTTGTATTGAGTTTAAAAAAAATGAGAACATCAGAGGTGGCTTAGACTACCAATAAAACAATTGCCTAATTTAATATCATAAACAGACTGTTGCAGCGTGTAATGAAAGAAACTGTTTATTAAGTTTTTAAACATTAAAACTTTTTACATTCAAGGTATGTACCTAATAAAACTTAAAACTTCCTTATTTTTTAAAATTACTTTTGCCAAAATTCAAAGTGATGATACATACCTAATGCATTTGCTTCATCTTTCCCATTCTCTGCCGATACAGTTGTTCCCCATTCTGAAGGACCATCAGATGATCCGTATTTCGCTCTAGCCTTTTAAAAATTATTCTATTCGGTAAGCGCCTTTCGGTGTACGAATTTTGATACACTTGAAGAGCTCTTTCAGCACTTCGAAATACTCTTGCATAACAAAAAAATAAATCTAATTTTTCACCATCGGAAAACGCTACCATGTTGGTTTAAACTTACTTTGACACGACATGTATTATGGATCATATGCTTTTATAAGCAAATGTTTCTCTTTGCTCTATAATTGAGGAGAAGACTTGCAAATTGCATTTTGTCCATTTTTACAATTTTTCAGGGGAAGCAAAAGAAGATCACGAAGAAACTAATCTTTACCAAAAAAACACTTGGTATATTTTAGAGTCATAAATTGTAGAAATATTTAACTCCAACTTTCGTACAAGAAAGTCAAAAAACAACTGAAAAAAATCAGGAAAAAGGTTGGACATTATGCACTTTGATTGTCTTCAGTGGTCAAAACGCGATCTGAATGTCAGAATTGAAATAAACTAAGAAAACTATGGTATTTTTATATAATTTTACTATTAAAATATTATTTTGAAACAAAATATGTATGTCAATACCAAGAACAAAACTTAAAAATTATTTCATGGTAAAAAAAAACTTTTTACACGAACACGTTGTCATGAGTATCCACACACTCACATGATTGTCCATCTCCTCCTCTTTATTAGAATCTAACTCATGATTGTTTGCCACAACTTTTTCAGCAAAGACTTCAGTCATCCATTTTAACTCCGGGTCTTTGTTGTACCATTCGTCTCCAGATAACTCAATGAGTAATTTTTTCAAGCTATCAACTACTCAAATTATGAATACATTGACATGTTATTAACCTTAGGAGAGTGTTTAGGAAACGCTAATGCAGCTGTTACGCGTTATGCAGAAAAGTTTCCTCGAAGAAACTAACCAAGTAAAAATACATTTAGAGCCATCTTAAGACGTTGTCGAGAAACTGGGAGTGTGAGACCTAAAAAAATAAATTCTGGTAGGCCAAGAACAACAAGAACCATTAATAAAGAAAATATGATTTTAAATTTAGTCGATCAAAATCCAACAGTTAGCGTAAGGAATGTGGCAAGACAAACAAATACGTCTTCTGCAAGTACTTGGAGGATACTTAAAGAGCAGCAGCTACATCCTTATCATTACAGACAAGTCCAAGAGCTCTTGCCAGACGATCTACCGGTTAGAATGGATTTTTGTCAAACATTACAAGAAAGGACAGCCCTCAATCCAAATTTTTTAAAATGTATTCTTTTTACGGACGAGGCCACTTTTACGCGACAAGGTATGTTCAACTCCCATAATGCACACTACTGGAGTGATGAGAATCCACATGTCAAAAGGGTGACACATTACCAACACTCATTTAAAGTTAATGTTTGGGCAGCAACTTTAGGTAACAAATTAATTGGTTATCACATTCTACCTGGAAATTTAAATGGTGATATGTACCTGGACTTTTTAAGCAATCACTTATTCGAGTTAAATTTAACGGTAAACGAGCGAAGATATCTATTTTTTATGCACGATGGAGCTCCACCGCACTTTGATAGAAGGTGTCGTAATTGGTTGTGTAACCATTTTCCGAATAGATGGATTGGTAGAGGTGCAGAAGCTCCGATTCATTGGCCTCCTCGGTCATGTGATTTTAATCCCTTGGATTACACAGTTTGGTCGTATCTAAAAGAAAAAGTTTATGCTGCATGTTATGAGGTAAATTCACCTCAAGAATTGAAAGAAAGAATACAACGTCACTTTAATGATCTGATAGCTGACTCCCAACCGTTTAGTAGATTAATGGATTCTTTAGAAAAAAGGATAGCCTTGTGTATTCGTGAGAACAGAGGACATTTTGAACACCTGCTCTAATTGAAATCCTATTTATGTTATTAGCTTCTTTTGAATTTTCTGATTTTTGTTTAATAAATTCGTTTTTTATCATTACTTCATACCAGCATCGGTTATTACTTCATAATTTTTAAATCAAAATACTCCGAAAACGGTGCACAGTATCGAGTTTTACCAAGAGTACCTTTTTTGTGTGAAATTGAATGATGTTTAAGTACGCTTGAAATTTTGCTTAATAAATCTAATATTAAAAAAGTTATGTTCAATACTACTCGATATGAACCGTGTAACTAGCGCCCTCTATGGGAGGCAGACATAAAAACGGATTCATTGGATGTATCAGCTTCCAAAACATATTCGTTTAAAATTTCATTACAATGCTGCCAGAAGTTTCTGCAAAATCTTAAAAAATGTGTATAATTTTTTTTTTCTTCAACGCCCTGTATCTTGAATACGATTTGAAATGAAAATTTTTCACTGAGCCAACCCCAATTATTTTTCAGTTTTCTACCTATCCTAGAGAGGGGGTCACCTTTTCTTGAAACACCCTGTATATATATATATATATATATATATATATATATATATATATATATATATATATATATATATATATATATATATATATATATATATATATATATATATATATATATATATATATATATATATATATATATATATATATATATATATATATATATATATATATATATATATATATATATATAAATATATATATATATATATATAACAAGGGCGACGCCAGCCGGTGTATCAGGGGGGGGGGCAGTTAATATATCAAGGATGGAAAGAGTATGAATCCTGAATACAGTTAGAAGCAAAGTTATTAATGATAGAACAAAAGGAATTTGGGAGAAAATATAGAACAAAATAATGAAAGAATTTCGAGACAACCAAATTTTCCATTGACAGTTACAAAATTTCCAACGCTTTTCCTGTTTGAGGAAAGAAGGTTTTTGCCTCTTTTAGGACACCAACTTCCTTCTCAAAACTGATTTCCAAAAAAAATCTGATATCTTTCGTGGTTCCCATGGCATTTCGAATTTCAGGAAGAGTGTTGAGATCAGTGATTACCAGGTGGGACGAGCAATGAAAGAACAAAGCTTTCGTGTATTTTTTGCGTAGAATTACATGTACCCCGGAGTCTTTTCCGGACATTGTCGAACAATCGTCAAATCCAAAACCGACGAATTTATTTGGATTAGGGTCTTTTTTTGAAACTAATCGATGCTATATGCAATAGATTTCGCAAGCTCAACAAATCCGACAAACATTTCTTGGACTTCGTTGGTTTCCTCATCAAAATATCGCGCCCTATCGATAATTGATCAGTGCCAGAAATGTCAGCTGTTCATTTTGAATATCAACCGATTGATAGCTTGCATTCTTTTTCCCATGCTCAATGTGTCTCTTCAAAACCAAATCTCTCGCGTCAATTCGTAGCTTGTATAAGTTCTCGAGAATACCTTCGCTATAATGTATACCTCTCAGAGCTAAATCATGCGACCCGCAAAATGTAATGCAGGAAATGATAGATGTTATAATTTTTCGGTTTTCTTCAATAGGTAATACCCGTAGAGTTGCACATCAACAGGCACACTTCCGAGAAATTATTTATCAGCTTCCAGGGCCGCCTTATGGAAGTGGGTTTCCATTTGCTTTTTGCATCACTATCCAAACTATCTCCAGTTGGTGCAAAGCAAATTAACTTCAAAGTTGAAAAATCTGTACTAAAAATTGTTCATTTTGATGGGTATCAAAGCAAACAACTTTTAGTATAGGTTTTTCAACTTTTACAGTCTATCAAAAAAACAAACAAAATCTAACTCCACAGTTTATAGTAATGCTGGCCATAACGATAGCCAATCAACGTAAAGAATGATTCGACAAAAGATTAAAATTATGGACACCGCGAACGCTCTCGTCGGACTTAGTTTTAACTCCGACTTAGGACTTTGATTTCTTTGCATTTGGCTACATGAATCTCTAGGGGGGGGGGGCAACTGCCCCTACCTGCCCCCCCTTGGCGACGCCCTTGATATATGGGTATAATTATATAATAACTGAGATTGAATTCTCGCACATCACTTGGTGAAACATCATAAAAAATAAACTTTAAAATAAAACACACTTGGCTCAAGTGTCACTATATAAAAATATTTAGATACCTACTGTATTTAGCAGTAAAGGATAGTCGACATGTTTCGAGTTATGAGTTTTGATAATGAGTTCATAACTCGAAACATGTCGACTATCCTTTACTGCTAAATACGGTATCTGAATATTTTTATATAGGGAAAATTAACCCAAGTGTGTTTTATTTTAAAGTTTATAATTATATCTGAGGTGAGTGAATTTGGCAACTTAGAAATCTTTTCCAGGTCACGAGGATTATGCCCGATCGATAGCATTTCAATTAGAACCTAAGGCTGATTTACCATTTGTGAAGAAGATGACCTCGAGTAAATTGTGCAGGTGCTTTGGTTGAGTTTAGAATATTGTTTCGTATTTCTTTTTTCAATTTTGGTCTATTCTTCAAAATAGCCTTCAGCTACTGAAATAGACTTCTAGCATACTTCTAATGGCACTTGTCCGCACTAATGCGGTAAAGTATCACTAAAGTGTGTGCGGAAAGTTGAACTTTCCCGCACGCCCATAGAAAAAATTATGCTTGTAGACGTATTATCAGAAACTCGC
>JARQZK010003053.1:20000-115000 GCA_030704885.1 Cynegetis impunctata | reverse complement strand
TTATAGCGAAACTGCTATTCCTCTGGTCTCTGTTCTCAAGTCCGACAGCTGAAATAAAACCATAATATTAATAATGTCTTTCGATTTGACTGTATTCCTCTGAGAATTCATGTTTCCAAAATCATATTTATTAAACGAATCTCGATTTAGTTTGCTGGAATGTATGCATTGATATCGCCGTTAAATATCAGGTGGCCGTAATTTTTTTGGCGCTTGAGGAGAATCTCGAAGATAAGCAGAAGAGAGGGGAGTCGAATTTTACCGTTCGTTTAGAATAGAACGAAATTATGGTGTGAAGAAAAACTAACAAGAATAAAATATAGCGAGAGAAGAATTAATTTGTTGGAGAGTTCTGGAAGACTATTTTCCAAAGAGTCATTCCGATAACCTGTACAATAAGTCTGAAATAGTTATAAACAGTGATAATCTCATTATTAATAAATAAAGTGCCTAAATGCCCTTGTGCTCGAAATACTATTGAAGTACACATAGACGATCCTAGTTGGAAATAGCCCGATGACTTCCTCCCTAGTGGACTAGTATGGTATTTTTAAGAAGAGATATTCTCACCTTGGCACCTGAGCCTTCTTTCATCCAGAACGGTGTGCCGCCTGATATAGGAATTTGAAGTACCACCGATCAATGGAAATTAAGGCCAGTTAAATCCATTATTTTCTTTTCTATCTACGCACTTTTTCGGAGTGATTGATATTACGTTTATTTCTGACTTTTCTTGGACATTTATTACGTAAAACCTGTTGAATTTGACTTTCCTATTTGATATTCGTTTGTATGCCTGAAGAAAGTTTTTTCTAGACTTAAGATTTGAACTTATAATTTTTCACTATCATGTTATCGTCCTCATTCACTAATTGTTGTTTAGTAAAGTAAATTTTTGTCAATCCTTTCTTTATAAAATATAGTTTTAAGCACTATTTGCCTGTCTTTTCGTTTTGCTTTAGAAGGAAAGTATAATTCTATTATACGAGGACTTCTTGGTTATCCTCCATCACCTATTGAATAATATGAATATTCTAAATCAAATAAATAAACCAAGTGGCGCTCAACAATTTCTTTTCGGATTAAAAATACAATTCACGACCCAATAATGCTCCCGGCGTACAGCTGCCGTATGCAAGTGTAAAGAAATAAAAAACGTTACAATCTCCGCTAAAGAAATTGCTGCTGAAATTGACATTGAACCCATTTTCCCTGAGAAAAGGATTCCTAAAGCAAAACGCATTTTTTTGTATGAGTCTGAGGAAATAAACACGCTGCCTTTAAAAGGGAAGTTTTTTATCCATTGGTGGATCTTATATTAAACTCGCTTAAGAAGAGGTCAACTGCATTGAAACAACTTCAACAAGTATGGGGATTTCTGTATAATGTTACTCAACTTCCAGGTAAAGAAGACCTAAAAAAATGTTGTTTGAATTTTGAAAGACATTTAACTGACAACAGGAACAAGATACCAGATATAAACGAAATTGAATTGTTTCATGAACTTTTAAATGTAGGTTCGATTTTAGATAAAAGGACCAACAAAGTCACGCCAAAAGAAATCTGGTGTATTAAAAAATTATACGTTTTACCGGGGTGGGGGGGCGCCGAAGAAAGTCTTGCCTTGGAAGCCAACAAACCATGCGACGGCCCTGCCTATATATATATATATATATATATATATATATATATATATATATATATATATATATGTCTATATATATATATATATATATATATATATATATATATATATATATATATATATATATATATATATATATATATATATATATATATATATATATATATATATATATATATACATATAGGCCACTTGAGTTTGAAAACCGAGTTTATTGAACAGTAATCGTGTTGTCAAAAGTTTTAAAAGTTTGAAATTAATTTAGCGTTTATAAATTTTTTAAAAATTTACTAATTAAAAAACATATTATGTTTCTTAAAATTTTTTGTTTATATATATATATATATATATATATATATATATTTATATTATATATATATATATATATATATATATATATATATATATATATATATATATATATATATATATATATATATATATATCGGTATATGCATTTCTTCAATGTAAATAGGGCAGCATGTATATTCTTTAATTTTTAGGTTATATTTTCAATTTGCAATTGAAAACTTTTCGGCACGATATGAATGCCATTTGTCATGGAAAAATCCGCAGAGGCAATAATTTCTAGTTTAAACTGCTTTTCGATGTATTTCAACCCTAGGCCAAGTTACAGAGATTTTTTCATGTAAAAAGTGTTAGAAGAAAACCAGCTCCGCCACTGTTTGTAAGATAGTTCCATATGATATAGTGATATGTTTTTCACTCGACTTTATTATTTGTAAGTTTGTTATTAACAATTTTATGCAAAAAATCGCGTTTTTTTTAGTTTTTTGCTATCATACCCTTAGTTTAAGAGAAAATCGGAAAAAAACGCCAAAAATGCAGTTTTTTCAAAAATTCATTACTCGGTTAGTTTTTGAGTTGTAGCGTAGATCCTCTGCTCAGTATTTGTTATTAATATAAACTTTATTTATGCGAAGAGCAGGAACTGTCCGATGCATAGTTTTTGATCTGTGGCCATTCGTATATTTTACTATGCAATTTTCCAGCAGACCTGAATGCGACAGGTATGGTCCGATTTCAATTTACAAAAAGGATTTAGAAATTAAAATTCTTATAGTTCAAAATGTTCATCTTGGTTTTACATGAAAACGCTGAGAAATATGTTAAAAATAAAGCTGAATATGACGAAAAACGGCCGAGCGCGTGAGAATAGTTGAAGAGTGGGGGTAGAATAACAGGCAATGAGAAGCATGACATTCGAAAGCGTAGGCATTTTGAACATGACGGTAATTTCTCGGCCGTTTTTCGCGATGTTCAGCTTTATTTTTAACATATTTCTCAGCGTTTTCAAGTAAAACCAAGATGAACGTTTTGAACTATGAGAATTCTACTTTCAAAATCTTTTTTGTAAATTGAAATCGGACCATACCTGTCGCATTCAGGTCTGCTGGAAAATTGCATAGTGAAATATACAAATGGCCACAGATCGAAAACTATGCATCGGACAGTTCCTGCTCTTCGCACAAATGAAGTTTATATTAATAACTAATACTGACCGGAGGATCTACGCTACAACTCAAAAAATAACCGAGTTATGAATTTTTGAAAAAACTTAATTTTTGGTGGTTTTTTCCAATTTCCTCTCGAACTACAGGTCAGATCGAGTCGTCCGACCTCTCATTTTTTTCGACTTTTCATTTTCTACAATAAAGTCTATTGACACCATCACGATTACTTCGATAGTTTCAGTTTCATGAGCAAAAAACTAAAAATAACGCGATTTTTTGCATAAAATTGTTAATAATAAACTTACAAATAATTAAGTCGAGTGAAAAACATATCACTATATCATATAGAACTATTTTACAAACAATAGCGGAGCTGGTTTTCTTCTAAAACTTTTTACACAAAATGCTCATTCTAAATCTCTGTAGCTTGGCCTACCCAGGCAACGCCGGGTTTCTCGCTTGTTCAAAATACAACGAAAGTTGCCTTGATAATTTCGTCATTTATTTCACTTTGACATTGCTGTAAAAGTCAGTGAAAAATAAAGTCACTATCACAGTCGTTATTAATATTTTCGTATATTGAATAAGACATTTTCATAATGAGCGACGATACTACTACCGGAACCTCGATTAATTCTCATTTGATCTGGAGTTCGAATCGATATTATGAAATTGCCTCGATAGCATTTGGGTTGGGTCTTACAAATACAATAGGATTGTTGAACGAAATGAAATACCCAGGAATCCAATTTGTAATTGCTTATGTTGCGTTTCTTGTTTTTCTAGGAATACCACTGCTAATAGTTCAATTGAGTTTGGGCCAATACAGTAGAAAAGGGGGAGTGGGATTTTGGGAAATCAGTCCGGTATTCAAAGGACTTGCATATCTGGTTTTCATATATAATGCCTCAAATCTAATACAAAGCTTATTGAAATCATCTAAGTTGTTGAGATATATTCTCATGCAATTTTTGTGGAAGTCCGGTAAGTATTAACTCAATGTTGCTGTTATATCGAACGTTCAATTAGTTATATACTGTGTATGACCAAATTTTTGATTAAAAAATAATCCTTTCTTCAATACAAAAAAAATATCTATTGGGATCTGACATGGAGGCGGAGCTTAGGTGATAACGTCAAAACATGGCGTCTTAAAACCAACATTCAATCAGTGCCGGATTAAGCCAGCGCGGGGCCCGTAGCAAATTCGGCCAAGAGGCCCTTGGTTTGCTTAAGGTTCTCAAGTTTTTGGTATTAAACTCAGATAAGAGAATAAAACCGACAATCCGGAGCGGACAATGTAGAAACACGTATATCTGTGTGCGTGTAATGATACCGGTTTTTGAAATAAACGCCCTATACTTTTTTAATTACTTTTACAAATCAAATTATGGTCATTATTCCCGTTTCTAACTTATTCATCGTTGAAACTAGTCCATAAGCTTTATTCGACACTCTTCCTTTTGATCCACGATATTGGAAATATCTTCTAAAACTTGCTCAAAAGTGATAAAACCGCATAAAAGAGCCTCCGTAAAGGGTCGTCAGCTTGGGCTGACCACCTAGTGTCCGATAACCTCTTTAAAATCGGAATTTTTGAAGTAAAACATTTGAATGCGTTAGTAAGACGATCCCATCGATAGGTAGAAGTGGACAAGAATGTATAGAGGTTTTTAACGAAATCGAACAAAGGTAGTGCTTCTGTACAGCAGTCTGCAGCGCACTTAGCATCCAAATTTAATGAATGTGCAAGACAAGGAATGTATTCTGCGTACTTATTTATTTCATTCATTCGGGCTTGTAAGCCGTTGTATTTCTCACTCATATTGCTGACATTATCGTAGCTTTGCCCGCGACAAACTTTGATATTAATGCCACTTTCAATCAAGAAATCTAGTGAAATTTGAGCGAGTTGTTCAGCAGTATGACCTTCCATGTCCAAGAACTTAACAAATCGTTCCACTGGTCCAGATGGCAGAACATAGCGCACTATCAGAGTCAGTTGGTCTACATGCGATATATCTGGAGTAGAATCCAATGAAACTGAGTAGTATTTGCATCTTTTTATTTCGCTAATAATTTGATCCAGTATGCTTGATGCAATTAACTCTTCTACTGTATTTAAAAAAAAAGATGTTGAATGAGTTGCTTATAGCGAGCGCTACATCAGCAAAAAACAGTACCTACTCGAAGCTTATTCAAAGACTCGAACAACTCGAAAGACTCGAACTCAAAACAATTTTTCTCAAGGTTGGCTCATATCTAAAGAGGTTTTAACAGTTTTTTACTTTGTGCCAAATATAAATGTACATAAATTTCTAGTAGTTTGATAGTCAATAGAATCCTATTTTATTTGTTCGGGTTTTACGACTAGCTCGATCGATTGTCATCAGGGAATTCCCCTATTAGTTTTGCAGTGTGGTACAACTTTAAATTATTCTTGTAGATTTTTATACCAACGTTTCTCGTGATAGGTATTATACAACCTATACCTACGATATAACGTGACGAAATCGAGTTTTAGCTTTTCAGGTGGGAGTGAAGCATAGCCTAAATAATTCGCAATATTTTACGCTTATCTGAACTTTTTTTTTTGGGTCTGACGTGCGTTGGAACGATGGGTCCTCTAATTCGCGGGGCCCGTAGCATTTGCTACTCTTGCTACGTGGCTAATCCGGCACTGCATTCAATACGAGTAATATGAGAGATTTGAAAGTTTGTTGAGTTTCACCTACAACAATGTTAATTTCGAGTGAAAGTGTGAAGCTATATGTATGTGAAAATTTACCCCAGTGAAAATACAGAGAAGGTGATAGGCTGGAAAGATCCAAATTCATAATAAAATGTGGGAAAAATGAAGAGAATTCGAGGCCTGGTATCGTCAACTTTACTGCTTTTTGTTTATCTATTTTGATTTGATTTAATTTAATTTGTATAATACCTAGTCTAAATCAACTGTATTTGTTTAAGTGATATGAAACTATTAATTCGAGCTTTTTTATGTAGGAAGGTTATAATAGGCCAGATATGATGGGCAATTATCAATAAACATATTTCGAAACTTTTTACTGATGATTCTTTATCTAACTGTGAAATTTTTTTTATTACTCGAAATTTAATCATTTCTGAAAGAACTTTGGACAAAATATATTTGAAATTTCACGAAAAACATTTATTTAGTAGTATACATGGATTCAATGAGAACTCATAATGTTTCATATAATCAAATGTGGTTTTCCTAATAAAACACCATTAATTCTAATGTAACTCAAGATGTATTAGTAATGAATATACAAAGAAAAACTTTTTCGTTTCGTGTGTATGCTTATTATAAATAACTTCAATCTAATAACCATCATAAACATAAATTTGTTACTCCATCATTTCACTTAATCTTCCATGAATTTGTCATCTTCTAAGATCATAGAAGATATATTTATCGTACCACAAACCACTGTAAAAATTTCTTCTAATAATACCAATAAATGTTCAACACAGATCCAAAAAATGCAAAGAACACACCGTCATTCAAGGAGTTGTGTGATTCTTTTTCAAATTGATTTTCCATACCTTCACTTAATCAATCTTTTCCTTTTCTTCAAAATGATTTTCTCTCTATAAAAAATATTTGTTTGGCTTCGGAAACCGATGAAAGAATGAAAGCTAATACTTGCATTTGTATATGCTTTAGAATTACAATTTTTCACATCACAACACTCTCTAGACTTGCTGATTCTACGTTTTCCGAAATTAACACTTTCCATTATTCACCTTTTGGGACCTTATTTGCAAGAAATCAAAAACTAGACATGCAATTGCATATGTTGACGTTGAAAATACAAACTTCATCCATCTGGCCGCCAGCTGACATGTTAGATCCCAATAGTCACTAAGGGCGGCCGCACATTTACTACAATCGGATCCGATTGTCTGAAACGATTTCAAATCGGACCACTAGCGCACACTGCCGACAAAATACGTCCGATTTATTTGAATGTCACAAGCAGGGATATTTTTCGACCGTGGTAATCAAATTTTCAGTATAGCACACATAGATATATATATATATATATATATATATATATATATATATATATATATATATATTAAGATTTCTATGATCGCACATGGTTTGACAATTCCTTTTTCTATACTCCCTGTCAAAAACTGACAGAAATAATGCACGGTTAGCCTTCCGGTAGTCGGATCAGACTTTTTATCGGTCCGATTGGTAGGACGCACTGCTCGTGCATCCGAGTCGGACGTCCGATCCGATATCGGATCGTAGGTGTGCGATATGATCGTATAAAAGTATAGAAATTTGAGCGTCAGATGCCCTGATCCGATAATCGTTTCAGACAATCGGAACCGATTGTAGGAAATGTGCGGCCGGCCTAATTGATTGGAGCAATGCTTCATAAAAATCCATGGTTGTTATGGAGATCCGTCCAGAGTAACCGATTTTGGGCTGAATATGAATTCAGATTTTGTTGCTTTCTTTTTTTTTTTCAAAAAATTAAACCAACCTAACCTATTCTAATCTCACAAACCTAACCTCCGAATGCAAGGAAGTATGGAATTCATTGAATAGATAAATTTCATTCTTAAAAAGACGATATATTTCAATATTCAATTCATCTATCCCATGATTTCCTAATTTTTCGAAAAACAAATTAATCGAGGGAGAGAAGCATATTCGGTATATGCAGCCCAAAATAAGCATGAATCCGAAATTTAAGACACCAACCGCCTAAGTCAGTTCATCGAAGAACTCATAATTGAATAATTTTTTTAATGCAGGTTGGGATAGTTGTTCAAATAGTTGGAATACAGACTTCTGTTACACATTAGAGACGAATTTCTCGAGAAGACTTGATTGTTACGATTCGCAAGGAGAGCAAGACTGCGATCAAGGCAGGTGGCAATCAAATTATTATCAATATTATTACAACAGAGTTGCTACCGAAGGAACTGGTAATATTCAACCAAATAAAACGCCAGAATATATTTGTTAACATGAAACGCTTTTTAGAACTTGTTTTCGTGACTCAATTGGTACTCAACTTCTTAACTGTGTCACTACTTGGTGCAATCGTCTACAAAGGAATGAGCTTCATGGAAAAAGTACTTAGCATCTCCCTTTGCACAGCAGCAGTTTGTTTCGCCATTCTATTCTATTTCACTCTCATACATAAAGGAGCTGGGCAGGGTTTAGTAGCTTTTATCCATTTCGACATGAAATTGTTGATGGATCCTGAATATTTAGCTTCTTTGTTCAAGCAAACTGTGTTTTCAATAGGACTCGGAACTGGTATGTATGAAAAAGGTTTAATGATATTTGGTGGATTATTGAATAATAACAATGAAAACAATCAATTCATGTAAAAGATACTTGCCGACCAAAGTCTATTTCATAAATCACAAAAAGTAAACAAGGACTGTTCTTCAATAATTTGAAATTATGAAAGAATACTTTAAGTGAACTTGTTATATGTGTTCCGCGACTCGAAATCTGCATTTATTGCATCATTCAATTATAGAAAATGCCAGGACAGAGAACACCCCGACTCAAGATCTGCATACAGCCGTTTCGATCTTATTATATCTCTTCAGTGCAGCATTCTCGACTCGGAGCATCTGAATCACAATGCAACAGTGAATTGTAGGAATTGTCAAGCCACCCCGACTCAAGATATAATTCACTTAAATTTTGTTCATCATTATTCTATTTCCAGGACGTTTTCAATTTCTGGGAGCACAAAATAAATTCCGCGGACACTCTTACATGAATGGTATGATGATATTTTTGATGGCCCTCACAGTTACCATTCTCGAACTGATGTTCTACTTAAGTTTATGTGGATGTCTCGGTTTCGAATTGAACTATCCCATTAATAAATTAATAGTCGATAAAGAACCTTTGGTATACGCTAGGTTCCCTAGATTGCTGGAATCATTGAAGGGGCCAAACAAGTTTTGGAATATTATATATTTTACACATCTTCTTCTGATAAGTAAGTCGTAACTTATATATATGAATATATATATATATATAAATATATATATATATATATATATATATATATATATATATATATATATATAATATATATATATATATATATATAATATTTATATTATATATATATATATATATATATATATATATATATATATATATATATAATATATAATATATATATATTTATATATATATATATATATATATACTATAGATATATATATATAAAATATATATATATATATATATATATATTTTTTATATATATATATATATATATATAAATATAAATATATATATATATATATATATATATATATATATATATATATATATATATATATATATATATATATATATATATATATATATATATATGTATATACTTATATATATATATATATATGTATATATATTTATTTATAGAAGTATAATATATAAAATTCTCGTGTCACGGTGTTGAACTCCTCCGAAATGGCTCGACCGATTCTCATGAAATTTTGTGTGCATATCGTGTAGGTCTGAGAATCGGCCAACATCTATTTTTTATCCCCCTAAATATTAAGGGCCCACCCAAATTTTTTTTTATACAAAATCTTTTGTTCAATTTTTTTATGATACAGCATTCAAAAATACATACAACCCTGAATTTTCACCACTCTACGATCAGCCCCTATTTTTTATTTGTTAAACTCCTCCGAAATGTCTCGATCGATTCTCATGAAATTTGTGTGTGCATATCGGTTAGGTCTGAGAATCAGAAAAAAACTATTTTTCATCCCCCTAAATGTTGAGGTTGGTCCATCCCTTAATTTAAATTTTTTATTTTTCAGACAAAATTTTCTGTTCTATTTTTTTTATAATACAACATTCTAAGATACATACAACCCTAAATTTTCACCCCTCTACGATCATCCTCTATTTTATTCATATGACTCTCAATTTCTCACCCTTCTACGATTAACCTCTATTTTTTTTAACGCGATTCTCATTTTTTTTTCATTTTATCCACAGAGCCGCAATAGGGTTACAAGATGGCAATCGAAAATAACAATAGTCGGTCTGAGAATAGGTCGTAATATATTTTTCATACCCCTAAGTGGTTACGGTGGTCCACCCCAAACATTTTTATAAATTTTTTTGACAAATTTTTTTAAAATTTTTTTATGTTATTAAGAAATACATACAACTCAAAATTTTCACCCTTCTATCAACAATCCATATTTTTTAATAACCATTTTAATAATTATTTAAACAACGTTTGCCGGGCCAGATAGATTGATAGATAGAAATAGATAGATAGATAGTAATAGAGATACATCGGCAGATATATAAATAGATGGAGAGATAGATAGATAAAAATAATTTATATGGCAGAGCAACGTTTGCCAGGTCAGATAGATTGATAGATAGATATGTAGATAGATTGATAGATAGAAAGGTAGATAGATTGATAGATAGATAGATAGAAAGATAGATAGAAAGATAGATAGAAAGTTAGATAGATATAAATAATTTATATGGCAGAACAACGTTTGCCGGGTCAGCTAGTATATATATGTGTGTATATATATTCAATAATTTATTGGTATTGAGAGCAATCCTCTATCGATCAATAATTTCCTGATTTTTGTTATCGTATTAGTGTCATTAATGTTATTTCATTTTACTTTCTCTTGTATTTTGTTACAGGCATGTCCAAAAACATTATGCTCTTTTATATGGTGTTACAGCTAATCATAGAGTTCATTCCACGGTTAGAAATTCAAAGGAAAAGAACAATATTAATTATGTGTGGCGTTATTATGGTTTCTTGTATTCCCTTACAGACTCGTTTTGGAATAAATGTATGGGCGTTGATAGATACTGTAATCGTAAAAGGGGTTAATGTTTCCATATGTGCTGTTCTCCATGTAACAGTGATAATTTACGTTTATGGATTGACGACAGTAGTTGACGACATGCACTTCATGCTGGGATTCAGATTGTCACTATTTTGGCAAATTATGCTATTTTTATCTCCTATAATACTTTTCGTTTTATGTGTTTTTCAAATCATAACTTCCAGAGATGATTTTCGTTTAGTAACGAACTTAAGCGATGGAATGAAGCAAGTAAGCAAAATTATGAGGAAGCTATCTACGTCTGAACGTTCTGAAATTACTTTCAGTTTTTGCGTGCAGCGATATATATGCCAATAATCATAACAGTTGGTTACGCCATCTGGCATGTAAGAAAATTGATATGGAATCGAAAATGGGAGAATGTATTCGCACCTAGCGAGAGTTGGTTTCTCACAGATCCAATACTCAGAAAGAGCAGAGAGATGTTTTCATCATCGAACATGACGGAAGAGTACCTCTACAGACAATCTAAGAGACGGGAAATCAACGCGCATGACGCGTTATATGATATTGACTGAATAAAGTTTAAAAGTTTAGATTCAGGTGAATATGTTAGTAGGTACTTAATTAACTTTTAATTTGGCAGATTTATCATTTTCAGAATGGAAACAATGAAAACTATCGCAACCAGGACCTGAAAGAATATTAACATTACTCACATTTGGTTTAGTTACATAACCGAAGTCTCAAAACCAATTAATTTAATTTAAAAAAAAGAAGTCAAAATAATAATAATTTAATATGTTATCATTCTAATGTCATAATTCTATGAAATTCGTTTAAATACACTACGTGTAACATATGTTCTGTGATACTTCCTTTTTTCCTCGATATACTGGAGGCATAATAGATATTAATGTTTTTTCGCTAACTTATGATTCATTTACATATTAATTGACCGTATTCATCATGAAACAGTAAATGATGAACTATTAACTTTATTTTTCATATTCTTCTATAAGAAAAATAAATGTCATAACGACTAATCACTAATAATTTTATGCGTGAATCACAAAATGATCATTTTTTTATTGAAGCAATATTGAGCAATATCGCCTGCGTTACCATATGTGATAACACACTAATATTTCCCAAGGGAATGATGAAATGTGTATATATGACTATAAAAATATTTCATTTTAAATCATCACAAATGGTTCCACATTTTAACATCAGTGTTTTTCTTTAAATGTAACATTGACATAAGCATCGATAATTTTGGCCGCAACGTGTTTGGTGAATACTAGTTCATTGAGAGTCATAGTGCGAGATCCGGTATAGGAAATATAAACCCTCATCTGTTATTTAATGATAATAAAGAATATAATTATTATGCAGGATAATAGAGAGATATCGGTAAAACGAATAGCGCCTGTGAACGTATTAGGGAGTTTTCGAGACCCTAAATTTACACGTAAATTACGTTTTCGGTTATTCTGAGCATGCGCGAGAGCTTTGAAATTACCGAGACGGTTATTAACCGATAACGTACTACGTTATCAACGGGACCTCAACGTTCGCTTAATAAACGTCCGTTATATTCGCGGTGTTGACAAGTTTAAACGCGCTTGTGTTAAATTGTTACAAACTAAATAAAAATAGACTATTTGAACTATGATAAGTGACTAATATCATATATACTATCGTGCTAATTCGTTCCAAACTTCTTCCTTTGTATTAAAAATTCGCAAAAAATGTTATTTCTTACTATGTGGCAACCATCAATCGAGTCTGCGATCTGATGTTTTGAGATTCAGTTTCCGTATTTTTATTGGTTATGTCACAGTGCTATTTTGGTTTGTTTATTTGTGTAAATTGGCCGGCTAATTTTGATATTTTTTCGACGGTTTTTGTTCACTTGCCACGATATTTTAAAAAATGTCACTCTTAAAAAAAAGACTACGATTTACAGGCATGGAGGATCTGTTACTTCTTAGAGTTGTTCTAAGTAATAATCCATTTGAAAAACCAGATATTTGCACAGTGATTCAGCAGTGTTAAATAAAAAAATATGTTATATGTCAACGTTGGCACCATCCCTAATATTTGACAAGTGACATTATCTTCCGTTGTTCCGTAGTAGTTAGTAGCGTGTGCAACATGATGCTTTTGCTTCTACTGGAAGTTCTGTTTTTCTGTTTGTATTTATAATCAATAAATGTTTATTGAAAAGTACTTGTGCTTCTGATTATTTTAACAAGCAGCACATTTCCCTTATAACAGGAAAATTATTTTCAATGAGAACAGTAAAATACATAAGCCTTCGAAGCCTAAGAAATATATTTGCCCAAATGAATCACAATTATTACTACAAACTATTGCATTTACCAGTTGCTTTATGTCCAGATCGTGTAATTATTGGGTTTGGTATCTGCAAAGTTTGGCATAACCGTGGCAAATCCTCTCTTTGAAAACCTCTTCAGCCTCAATATTATAAAAATCGAATCCGGGTATGTTTCCATCAATATTTTAACGTTCTTGTTCCTCTTCAAAGATGTTATGTAAGATTATACCTCTCATTAAATTATGATCCACTCCCCCGCGCCTGATCGCTATATAGTCTATTACATCTTCCATGATAATTTACCCAAAGAACGCTAATAATAGGTGAATGAAAATTGGAAAAATCACCTGACAAAAAATAATACAAAAACACAAGAGAGGTTATACTTACTTATTTGACGTTCTCAATAAATTTGAATTCAAAATCTCTTTTTGGATCTTCAACCCGTTAATAACGTTTTCCGTTCTGCGCAAACTCAACATAGCGGTTTACGATAATTACGTTGACTTTAAATAGAAACTCAAAAACTCCCTATTAACATCCAGCGGTATTGGTTTTACGTCAAGCGGTATTTTAGTTTTATTTAACAGTTATCGACAGCGATGTTTTACTGTGCCCTAATTCACAGAACCCGCGCTATTCGAAAATGTGACTTAACCTTTTAACCAAGCTTTATGCTTTATTGTTATTGTGTGTTTTGTTTGTCTTGTCAGTTTTTATGTTTTTAATTGAATTTGTGCGTTTGCCTTAGCCATATCCGGGGTTTTTTCGAATTATTATTGTTCCAATAAAATACGAAAATTATATTTGTTATATAGATTCATTTTATTTTCAATCTTTTTTCTTAACTTCCACTGGAATCTCCGCAATGGATAAAGATCTTGAAATGATAATTATGGGTGGTGGAAATGATCAAAACATTGAAGCCGCTATTTTGATGAACATTATAAGGGATCAACAAGATGTTGATGTCCAACAGCATTTTTCATTAGACGAAGTTCCAGATGAAGACTGTAAATTTTTGTTTAGGGTTGAGAAAGATGATATTTACAGATTGTATCATGCTCTACAGATCCTAGAGTTTTTATTTTATTAATTTATCATTACTTAAAAATCAAATGAAGTCGTACATTTATATTGGTAGTAAGTACAATAAAACAACAAAGTTACATAACCTTTAAAAAAAACGCTGCGCATGCCCGACATGTTAATTTGTTAGGCGCTATTTCAAACAGCGTCTGTCGTTATGCTCCGTAAATTAGGGCTGGCGGTAACGTTATTTAGGGACGTTGCCTTAAGAATCGAATCGCGCATAGGTTAAATGTCAAAATACGTATGCTCTAATACTGCCTGACGCTATTTGGGTTACCGATATCTCTCTAATGTATGAATTGATACATCGCAAATAGGCTGCCTAGCTAAATCACGTGCTGATTATGTTAAACAATAAAATGTTTGATTAAATTTTTTTGATCAACTTACCCAATTTGTTATTAATGAAAGTTGAGCATCAGCGTAGAAAATATACCACAAGTTATTGAAAAAAATAAAGGTTGTCTACTTTACTTCCCTCTCTGCGCAACTATGGAGTTGACAGGTATAAATAGGTAAGTAAGCGTAATTAATATACCCTCATAAGTTATTTAATCGAATTACATATCAAATGAAAGCTTAAAATATTCCCAATCCAACCGTTTTAGGCTGCCTTATCAAAAAGTTTGCTGAATCCATGGCTGCCTTGATTTAAGATATCAAATGTTCTGTGCAAGCGTTGAGAGTGACAGGGAAGCGTTGCGCTCGTAACTCCATTTGACTGACACGGTTATAGTAGATACGTTTTCTAACGAACCACTTTTCGGACAAAAACGTCACAACTCGCACGAATGAATAAAGTACATAATAATACTAGCGTTCTTTCGTACTGATACAACTGATTGAACTTATCTGATTGAAGTGAGAGTGATTTTGCAATCAGAGCACATTCATTCACTGAATGCCCGAAAGAATGCGCTCATTTTTATCATATCTGTGTAAAAATTTAAAATATATATAAACTTCAAATTTTGGATAGAAGATATTCTGCGTTCAGAATAATTACTTGCGATCACTTTTAAGTTGTGGAGGGGAAACTGATTGAAAACGAAAGAACGACCGCTTAAACTGATCTATCTGATTTTATTTACATAAATCACATCATTCAGTACGAAAGAACAGTAGTGTTGTATCACTGCGGTTATCTTTCGTCAGATGTCGTGAAGTCGGCAGAAGAATGGAATCATTCAAACGCATTTGATTTCTCATACGAATTCGTGCGACCAGGAAAATGGATGTTAAAAATTAATATCATTAGTTTTTGAAAACAGATGTTTTTGGGACATGAACCAGAAATTCGAGATCTTCGATATTGTATCTTAAATTCCAATAAGGATATAATGAAAGGTTTCTCGAGATATTCTAAAATGTTTAACAAACTTTTGACATTCTCGGTTAATTTTTCTAGATAAAAACAATTTTTTGACTTATTCATAACGGACTTTCTTCATACTGATAATATTTTCAATAATTATTATTATTGTTATCGACACTCTATTTGCGAAAACAGAAAATATGCATTCACTATAAGCACCGATATCTGACCAATAGTTCTGACGTCTTCGTCCGAACTCCGAATGGTGGTTCGTACAAAAACGCATCCACTATAAACGTAGCCTCAGAGAACACCGAGGAATAAATTGTTCATTTGGTTGGTTTGAGGTAATATCTGTAGAACTACCAGACAGAACTCATTTTTAGTTATTTCATAACTATTTGTATTTACTACATACTCTTTAGAAGTCAAAAACTACTGTTGAGTAAAAAGTGGTTTCGTATATTGGTATAGTATGTAGAAATAAAATTTTATTTTGAGATATATCGAGGAACATACCCCTAAGTGTTATTTTCTATGTTCTGTATGCTTCGGAATTAATTCGCGTTGGGCGCTTACACGCTTTAAGCGCACATAAGCTTCGTTTTCTGTGGTCGACTCGCGCTCACAAACGCTTAACACTAAGCGTAAGCTAACCTAACTTTTGTTGTCGATAATTAATATATTTGAAGGGAAATGTCAAAGCACGGTATTATATATCATGATTTTGCCTACCTAAGCGTAAAAAGATCTGATATTCGCCATGTTGAAATAACTAATGCTCAAAGCCAAAGCGTGAGCGTCTCTAAGCACTAGTAGGTCAACACGAACGCCAATAATCTGTGGTGTATACATTACTGTAGTAAATGTTCTCAGAAAATGCAAAAAATGCAAAATGCAAACAATCGAAAATGAATTTTGGCAGTGTAAAATTTAAAAGGAAAAACAAAGTCTTGTCTCTAAAAACGGTTCAATCTTCCGTTAAAGTGAACGGAGATATTATAGCGATCCATTATTGCTATTTCAAAGAATGTCGTTAACGATCGACAGTAAAAAAGATTTGGAAACTTATTTACAATACGAGCTTCCTTTGTCACTTTTTACAGAAAATGAACTCAGGAAAATGATAAATCTCAACTTTACGAATTATTTGTGAGTGCGAATGGACCAACGCATTCTGACGGCATAGTGCTAGATTCGACAATCTTTCCCGATTCTAGTAGATCTTCATGACCATCACCTTCTTCGTCTCCAATGTCATTTGCAGTCTGCCTTGGTTCTTCATCCACAATTTCTTTTGAATCATTAACTTCCTCGTATGTTTTTCATCCATATTGAAGCATTTTGCAGAACCATGACAATTTCCTGAGGTCATTTACTGTAAAAAGTGACAATGGAATAGGTGCAAGCTCGTATTGTAAATAAGTTTCCATATCATTTTCACTGTCGATCGTTAACAACATTCTTTGAAATAGCAATAATGGATCGCTATAATATCTCCGTTCACTTTAACGGAAGATTGAACCGTTTTTAGAGACAAGACTGTCTTTCCTTTTAAATTTTACACTGCCAAAATTCATTTTCGATTTTTTGCATTTTGCATTCTTTGCATTTTCTGAGAACATTTACTACAGTAATGTATACACCATCGGAAAGTAAAGGTTTCAACGAACATAAAGCATACCAACTTTTTGGAAAAAGCTGATATTTTGAAAGGAGAATTTTCGATTGAAAATTAGGGTGCTTTTTCGATGTTAAGTCAAAATAAGTTGAAAAAATAAATATTTCAAATCAAATAAATTACAATATATTTGGAACATAAAAAGGTAAGTTTTCACAAAATTTCGTTGAAAATTTTGCTGTAAAAGATAAAAATAAAAAACCAAAAACTTGGTTTTTTGTATTTTCACATGAATTTTGAGGTTATGTGAAAAAAATGTGAATACAGCAGTTGTAAATCTTTTTATTACCTACAACTTTGCCATTTGACTTTTTTCCACAGGACTTGTAGTTTTGCCAGAAATTGGAGTAAACCGTTTTTTACCCTTAAAAACTCACTCCCTTCCCTTCCCGACCTCAGATCGCCCGTAAATTATTCTTCCTATCATTTTTATTTTATTTTCCTCTTTCAATGGGTTTCAATCTACTATTTTTTTTTGTTCCAAAAATTATGGACCCTGGTCTAAAGGGAGAGAAAGCAAATACATTCAAATTGCATGGGGGCAGAGGTGTTGCAGAATATTTCTTCAATCTCAAGAGAGAGAATTCCAGCATTCTGTAATCAAATTTGATATTAGAATTGGCGAATTCTGTGATGATCGTGGAGAAAGTTAACTTTCGTTACTAGAGACTCCGTCTAGATGGCTATTGTCACTTCATTGCGTCTTTATTATATATTACATCAGTTGGTGTTATTCTTATTGACCTGTATCATTTCTGGTTCGCAATGTAATTTGGATTGTCTCAATACTCCTCTAGAAATAGTAAATGAAGCTGAGAAAACTTGTGCATACTTACTGCTAGAAAAATCGAAAAAAAATTGAAAAAATTTACACAACGATAGTTGCCTTTGATAATTTCGTCATTTATTTCACTTTGACATTGCCGTAAAAGTCAGTGAAAAATAAAGTCACTATCACAGTCGTTATTAATATTTTCGTATATTGAATAACAATTTCATAATGAGCGACGATACTACTACCATAACCTCCATTAATTCTCATTTGATCTGGAGTTCGAATAGATATTATGAAATTGCCTTGATGGCATTTGGGCTGGGTCTTACAAACACTATGGGATTTGTGGAAGAAATGAAATACGCAGGAATACAATTTGTAATTGCTTATGTTGCGTTTCTTGTTTTTCTAGGAATGCCACTGCTTATAGTTCAATTGAGTTTGGGCCAATACAGTAGAAAAGGAATGGTTACATTTTGGGAACTCAGTCCGGTATTTAAAGGACTTGCATATGTATCTTTCATATATAATATCTCTAATATAATAGAAAACATTGTGATATCAGCTAAGTTGTTGAGATATATTTTAATGCAATTTTTGTGGAAGTCGGGTAAGTATTAGCTCAATGTAACTGTTAGTTCAATTAGTTTTATACTATGTATGACCAAATTTTGGATTAACAGAATAATCCTTTCTTCAATACAAAAAAATTCTTCATAGTCACTAATTGATTGGACCGATACTTGATAAAAATCCATGGTAAATATGGAGATCAGTCTAGAGCAACCGATTTTGATAAAACTTCAGATTTTTGCTTATTTTGGACTGAAAATGCCGAACATGAACTCAGATTTAGCTGCTTTATCACCTTTTCCTTAATAGTCCGGGAGCCAGCGACCTTTTGAGGGTGGTCATTCCACCAAAGCTGAAAATTTTTTCCAAGCCCTATTTGGTATCACTAGTAAGTGAATGGACCTCCAGCTTGCGCAGTTCCGGGGGGTGTAGCCTCCCACACATGTAAAATAATAATTAAAAAAAACTAATACCGCAAAAGCTGAAACTTTGTTAACATTCACATTATGTTATAAAATAAAGAGAAAACGTATCCAGCTGAATGTAGAGTGGGAGATTATGTCCCAGCTTTTCACATAAAGAAGCGCAAAAATGCGCACTGAGTAAACTGATACTACAAAAGCTGAAATTTGGTACATTTATAATTAAGTTAAAAACTCAAACGAAAAAAACATCCAGCTTCATATTTAGTGGGGGAAAAGTGTCCAGCCTATGCAGTCAAAGACGCTGCGCATGCGCTCGGGCGCGTTGTATGTTTGAATGCATCAGCTGGACACTTTCCCCCCACTAAATAGAAAGCTGGATATTTTTTTCTATTAACTTATTTACTTAACTATTATATTACCGAATTTCAGCTGTTGTGGTATAAGATATCTATACTTTTTTCATTAAACACAGCGCACCCATGTAGTTATTATACTGTCTCACAAGTTTTTGAATTTAAACGCTAATAGTAAATATTTACACATTTGAATATACATAATAAATCGTACAATACATAACATAAACAGGAAATATGTAGACATCAAAATAAGAAAAGTGAAAAAATTACTTTTAATTATTTGAACTTTTTACTATTAATTATTATTTGAACGTTTTACTATTAATTATTTGAACTTTTTTTTAGTATTTATTTACAAAACTATATACTAAAAATAAAAATGAATAAACATATTATGCTATTACGCACAAAAAAAACATATAAATAATCTATTATATATATATTATATATGTAAACTCGATTTGTTTGGAAAGGTTTATTAAGCTCCGTCTACTTGTGACGTCTGCACTTAGGCAGTTTATTTCGTCATCATCTGCAAACATATATAATAATAATATATTTAAAGGTATAAATAATAATTGTATATAAATGTGAGTAATATATAAATATTATTTTAATCTGCAGTACTTTGTTGATCATCATCAATAGTTATATCTCCCAAAGAAGAAGGTAGCTGCTCAACCTCGTACCATTTGAAGTGGAATATCGTGTCCTTCTCCTCCCAGCCAAAATCGGTCGGATACAGTTTCGTTGGAACCTGAAGATGAGCGTGTGTCCAAATGTTTGCAATATAAGTTGTCCGCAGCAAATGTTGGTGCAACTCAATTTTAAATATTTATTAATAGCCTTTAAATTTAAAAACTTGTAAAAAGTATAGATACCTTATACCACAAGAGTTGAAATTCGGTAATATAATAGTTAAGTAACTAACTTAAACGAAAAAAACATCCAGCTTCATATTTAGTGGGGGGAAAGTGTCCAGCTGATGCATTCAAAGATACAACGCACCCGAGCGCATGCCGATGCGCATCGTCTTTGACTGCATCGGCTGGACACTTTTCCCCTACTAAATATGATGCTGGATGTTTTTTTCGTTTGAGTTATTAACTTAACTATAAATTTACCAAATTTCAGCTTTTGCGGTATCAGTTTACTCAGCGCGCATTTTTCACTTCTTTTGTGTGAAAAGCTGGGACATAATCCCCCACTCTACATTCGGCTGGATACGTTTTTTCTTTATTTTATAGCATAATGTAAATATTAACAAAATTTCAGCTTTTGCGGTATTAGTTTTTTTAAATTATTATTTTACATGTGTGGGAGGCTGCCGCAGCTACACCCCCCGGAAGTGCGCGAGCTGGAGGTCAATTCGTTTAATAGTGATACCAAATAAAGCTTAGGACAAGTTTTCAGCTTTTGTGGTTTTGGTCATCAAAAACGGTCGCTGGCTCCCGGACTATAAAAGAATTAAGCTAACCTTACCTATTCTAACCTCACAAACCTAACGTGCGAACTCAAGAAAGTATCGAATTCATTATGTTAAATTTTATTTTAAAAGAGGTGATCTTTTTTAAAATCAAATTTTACTTTCTTGAACTCGGAAGTTAGAATATGTTAGAGAGGGAATGATAAAAATGTAGATTGGTAAAACCTGAAAGTATTATATTCGCAGATAGAATAACATTGTTGAAAATGAATAATGAAAGTGCTCAGATTGAATATTTCATCTAGAATAAATTTAACGAAGGTGAATTATTCATATCTAATCGATTGTTCAACAAATTAATGTAACTTTTCCTACTGTCGGTTTAATGGGCTTCGAATATATTTAATTTAGAGCCTTTTTTTTGTGTATGTGATATTGCGATTTCGTTATTGAAAGTATGATTAGGTTCCAGTTTGTGTATGCACAAGTCGAATCTGTTTTTTCCACCTATTTGTGTCAGAACACCAAAGTTATCAGGTGCCGTGCGTTTCCACCTGCTTTAGGGATGTTGGTTCCTGACTGATGGCGCTGTGACATATTTATATGCTATGATCTATCGCAGTGGGACATTGTAAGAACGGTGTGAAATAGTTTGACGCCGAAAATTGGGCCAATTTTGCTTTGAATCGTTTTTGACGCCCATCTTGATATTTCTAATATTACCATGGGAATGTGGATCCATTGTGACTCATGTAGCAAGCTCAGCTAGGGGATCTATTCTTTTCACACATTGAAATAAAATATATTTAGTAAACGCGTTTCGTATAACATTGACTTCGTATCTAGTACGAAATGAAGTCTATGTTATGCCTATATATGGATAGAAATAAGGTCATTATATCTAGTTCTGTTATAATTTTTGTAACCTTCAAATTAAGCTAGATGAAGATACATAAAAATGAACACTATGAATATATGTATATATATATATATATATATATATATATATATATATATATATATATATATATATATATATAAATATAAATATAAATATAAATATATATATATAAATATATAAAAATATATATATATATATATATATATATATATATATATATATATATATATATATATATATATATATATATATATATATATATATATATATATATATATATATATATATATATATATATATACAGTATGTCCACGGATGGGGTTTACAAGAGGACAAATGGACTAAAAATTGAAAGATACGAAAAAAAGTCGCTCTTAATAAACGTTTCTGCTTGTCTAGAAAATACGGTTCATCTTAAGAAATTTCAATTTCTGTATACAGGGGGTACAAACTGCAAAAATATTATTTTCCTTAAGACTAAACATACCTTATTTTGAAAGTTACCAAAAAAATCACTCTTAATAAACGTTTTTACTTGTCTAGAAAATACGATTCCTCATAAGAAACTTTAATTTTTTTATACAGGGTCGGTACAAACTAAAAAACGGTTATTTTGCTTAAGAGTAAACATACCTTATTTTGAAAATTATGAAAAAAAGTCCCTCCTAATAAGCGTTTGATTTTATAGAAAATATGATTCATCTTAAGAAACTTTAATTTTTTTTATACAGGGTGGGTACAAACTGCAAAAATGTCATTTTCCTTAAGACTGAACATACCTTTTTTGGAAAGTTACGAAAAGAAGTCACTCTTAATAAACGTTTCTACTTGTCTAGAAAATACGATTCATCATAAGAAACTTTAATTTTTTTATACAGGATGGGTACATTTTTCAATGCAATTAGAAAAGTGTGTTGAGTATGGCGGTGGAGTTTTTGAATTATGGAATCGTTATCGTATTATTTTCATGTTAATAAAAATGTTCATATTATTATTATTATAATTACTTCATCAAGTAAAAACGTTTATTAAGAGTGACTTTCTTTCGTAACTTCCAAAATAAAGTATGTTGACTCGAATTTAATTAAATGGTGAAAAGTTTGAATGTTTAAAGACTTAATGAACTGTTTATTTCATTACACGCTGCAACAGTCTATTATATTATTGGTAGTCTGATCTCATTTTTGTAAAAACTCAATACAACTTAAATTTTGTCTTTTTATCATTAAAACGCAAACAAATATGAACATGTTATACATCGTTAAAATCAGAAAAAAAGATTTTTAAGAAATGGAATAAAAAATACAGGTCCGAATTTAAAAAAAGTAAGTTGATGGTAATATCTGGAAAACTAGACGAACTAAATTTCCTTAAAAATACCAAATTGAAGAACGTCTAGAATGCATACATTTCTTTCACTAATTTTTTGTACAAATTATACTTTTTAAGATATTCGATCAAATAATTTTGAGCAATTTTTCGAAAAACACCCGTAGCTCGAGATAGAATTTTCATTTTTCAAATATGAAACTAGATTTTCAATGTCCTCCAAAAATTGCACATTTTGTCTAATGTGACCAACCTTGTAGTTCTTATAATTACCGAGATAGCAATAGTGGCCCATGGCAATTAGGACACCCTGTATATATAGGGATGAAATACTAATACATTTATTCGAAGAATCAAAAAAATCCCCTTGAGAAGCTATCCACATAAGTCTCGACGTCAACGACATTGCCATCCATCCACTGGTAATTGTTAGAAACATCAAGACGGTGACCACAAACTATAGTAAAAATAAACGGCTGTTCAGATTCACTGCATCCTCTGCAGTGTTGTCTACCGCATGTGGTAACAATACAGCCAGATCAATTGAATCGTAACCTGACAGTTTGGAGACGAGACACCGTCACATGTGAACACGTCACGCGCCATCTGCCGGAACTATTCATGCACCAATCGCCTAAGTCAGACAGAAACGTCCGGCACCGAAGAATTCATAAATGAATAATTTTTTTAATGCAGGTTGGGATAGTTGTTCAAATAGTTGGAACACAGACTTCTGTTATACATTAGAGACGAATTTCTCGAGAAGACTTGATTGTTACGATTCGCACGGGGAGAAAGACTGCGATCAAGGCAGGTGGCAATCAAATTACTATCAATATTATTACAACAGAGTTGCTTCCGAAGGAACTGGTAATATTCAATCAAATCAAATGGCAGAATATATTTGTTAACAACATGAAACGCTTTATAGAACTTGTTTTCGTGACTCAATTGGCACACAACATCTTAATTATGTTACTACTTGGTGGAATCGTCTACAAAGGAATGAGATTGATGGAAAAAATAATTAGCATCTGCCTTTGCACAGCGGCAGTTTGCTTCGCCATTCTATTCTTCGTCACTCTCATACATAAAGGAGCTGGGCAGGGTATAGTATCTTTTATCCATTTCAAACCGGAACTGTTGGTGGACCCTACTTATTTAACTTCATTGTTCAAACTAACTGTGTGGGCAACAGGAATCGGTTCTGGTATGTATGAAGGAGGTTTAATAATACTTGTTCAATTATCGAATAAAAACAATGAAAACAATCAATTCATCCGAAATATACGTGATGAGCTAATAGACCGTGAGCTAGCGCACATGAATTTGAAGTCATCGATAAATGTCTGGCATTTAGAGGTATGAAAAGTGTGATTCAGTTGATGAAAATAAGGCTGGTTTGAAGGGCGGACCCGTGTTCGAAAATTTGGAAAATGAATTTCCTTTTGCATAAATAAATAAATTTTTCACTGATCTCAAAGTGTCTGGCATTTGATACAGAAATAGACATCAATAAGTAACTCCCAATTTTCAAATGCCAGACGGTTTCGAATAGTCGAAAGGGTGATTCATAGGGGTGAAGTTGCAGAACGAAGAACAAAAATTCATCGTTTTCTTTTTGTCTGGCAATCGAAACAATGAAAATTATCGTCATAAAAATGATGAAAAAAAATTGCCAGACGGTTTCCAGTGTTCGGAGTCGAGTTTTTCTGTGGAAAATTATGTGAAAATTTTTTACATTTTTCAATGATCTCAATGTACAAAATAAGAGGGCCATTATGTTTGCGGTATTATAAAATGTTATTAATTTTTCAACGCCAGACAAATTGGCCGGTTCGAAAATTTATAAATCTATAAAAAAGTTGTTAATTGATTCATAAAAATTTCATTGATTTATTTTTGTCTGGCATTCTGTGTTTGAATTAGAAATAAGCTTAAAAACACAATTCATGAATGCCAGACAAGTTGAGCTGTTCGAAAACGTATAAATAAATAATTAAATAATTAATAATAAAAATTAATGAAAACATGTTTTTTTTTCTAATTCAAACGATTCAGTTTTGTCTGGCATTCTGCATTTCGATTGAAAATATATTTTTATACCTTAGGTTGAAATGCCAGACTAATTGGCTTGTTCGAAAATTAATAAAACATTGAATTAATTATTGGTAAAAAAAATAATGAAAAATTTCAGTATTTTTTTTGTTCAATCTAATTTCTCTTTTCTTTACGACTTTTTCCTCATATTATAAGCTATTGCTACTCGAGATACTATTCTTGTCCTAAAGTTTCCCGAATTTGATGCTGTCAACGGAAGTAATTTGCCAATGAAATCTGAGAAATGAGAAAAATCTCTTTAAATTTAAAAAATTCACATTTTAAATCATATTCGAGTTAAGAAATATAATGGCAGGGAAATATTGTTCGAAACATGAATTTCAAATAACTAAAAAGTGCTTTTAAAAAATAACAAATAATTGAAAATACACTCACAAGTTAAATTGAAATTGTCATTCCACTATTATTTTTTTATTTATATTTATTGTTTTTCATTTCAGGCTTTTATTTTTCCTCCCATATTCCGACTACATTGCACTTGCACATGCATTATATTCATAGCTTATTATACCCCTACACGTTTTTGTTTAAATTTTTTGAACGAAGAACACAATTATTCAAAAATCATAAAATTATGTAATTTCATCATTGATTCTTGAAAAAGGTCAAATAAATGAAAATAAATAACGGTGTAATGGAGTGTTCCCAGAATTTCATGATAACTAAATTTTGTTTCTTCGATATTTTGGTCTGGGAATAAGATATCGAGATACTGTTTTCACTATCCTTTTTTGGTGTCATAACAGTACATTTTTGTGGAAAAAAGTCAGGTCATTGCATTTAATTTTTCAGAGAAATTGGAAATTTTCTGTTAGTATATCAAAAAACGCGGTCTAGCGGTATCACTAAAAACTTGACATATCAGGGATATGATAAGTTTGAGAAAACAATAAATGCTTGTCCCAACGAGACCAACTTTGTTAAAATCCGTTCAGTCATTCAGAAGCTCTTTATTTAAAAAAGCATCGATTCACTCCCCACCACTTCATTTCAATAGATACGTCAAAAAGTGTCGAACGAAAATTACTCGAATGAAGCTCAACTTGAAAACGCATATATTTTTGTGATACGTTTACGAGGAGTATTTCAGAGAAAAATCACTTTAAAAGTTTTAAATGGTTACGCTCCCTGGCGGCCACCTTAGAAACCTGAAAATAATTTCTAGGATTTTCTGTTGGCCACTTTTGTTATAATGTTTTTTACCGCAAGTCTCTACGATGAATAGTTTACAAGATACAGCACCTTGCATTCTTATCTGGCCACCCGGTACATAACAATATAAAATAGATCGACATTGCAACGTAAACTATTCATTCAGGATTTACTAGATTTATTAAAAACTTTTATTCATGTATTTTTTCATTTTTTAATTTTTTAGGTCGGAAATAGTAAGTAGTATGTACGTTTTCCGAGTACTAACAGCTTATAATATAGGGGAAAAGGCGAAAATAAATGAGAAATTAGATTTTTTTAAAACTTTTTTTATTCATTTATATACTTTCGAACAGCCCAAGTTATCTGACATTTTTAATTTAAGTTTTAAAGTTATTTTGCTTTGAGAAACAAGACGCCAGACCAAAAAAAAGCACTGCAATTTTCAAAAATTTGTTACAATTATTTAATTTGTTTTTTTTTTAATTTTCGAACAACCCAACCAGGCTGGCATTTCAAGCAAGGTATAAATATACTACTCCATAGAAATTTGTAAATGACAGACATAAATAAATGGTGTAAATTAGACAAAAAAATGAAATTTTTCATTATTTTTTGCTATATCTTTTCAATTAATTTATACATTTTCGAACAGCTCAACTTGTCTGGCATTTGTATATTGTGTTTGTAGTTGTATTTCTAATTGAAATACAAATTGCCAGACAAAAATAAATCAATGAAATTTCAATTTTTTTTTACGAATTTTCTTTCGTCTGGCACCATTTTTTCATTTGCCAATTTGTCTGGCAAATTTTTTGTGATGGGAAATGTGTGTATCAATTTTAAGTATTCAAAATACCAGACAAATAGTGATCACTGAAAAATGTAAAAAATTTTCACATAATTTTCCACAGAAAAACTCGACTCCGAACACTGGAAACCGTCTGGCAATTTTTTTTCATCATTTTCATGACGATAATTTTCATTGTTTCGATTGCCAGACAAAAAGGAAACGATGAATTTTTGTTCTTCGTTCTGCAACTTCACCCCTATAGCGTGGTAAAATTACACAAAATATCCGTAATATGCAGCAAAAAGTAAAAACCTGTTGGAAATTCAAATTCAGGTAGTTGAAAGGATTGTCTTTAATATGTGAAAATGTTTACCAATTCAAGTGAGCATTTTTCCGGAAAAACTTTGGTCGAAAATTTTTTTATTTATTTTTTCACTCTAATTGTTTAAATAATGAAAATGCAGAAGAATGTTCAAATCAAAAATTGTAGGCAATGCATTTACCTACAAAATTTATCCGCAAAGTTTTCTGATATCTTTATTAGTTTTTGAAATATGCCAAATTTTCCTAAGAGTATTTTTAAACATCATCAATTTTCAAGTTTTTAATTTTAAGATAGAAAATGAACAATGACATGTAGAAAAAATTGTTTCATATGAAATTTGCCACAAATAGAGGTATCTACAAGTACGTACAAAAAAATTTTTCATCATTGAATTTGCTTTTCATGAAAATTCTAGCAATTTTCCACGCAAACCTCCTATAACTATCATATTTTTGTCCAATATTTTTAATCAAAAAATTATAAAAGTTAGATATATAATTATTTAATGGGCTAAGTATTAAGGACCGTGATATAAGTGAATAAATAGGTTTGAAAATTTTTCACTTTTTACATTTTCTTAAAGGTTACACGAAATTTTCCAGAAGCAAGCGTTACTGCTCATATTCTTTCGGGAGTTTTATACTTCAGGTTCAGAAATTCATTGTGAATAATTGATGATTTTACCACGTAGTTTAATGAGTTAATATGTATAGACTAAAAAGTTTTACTAAAAATTTAAATAGCATGCGCGTTGGCTCACAAACCGACGGCGCGTAGAAGCAGCTGCCAACGGCTTTGTTACCTGTTATTTCCCCTTCATTTTATACACCTCTCTCTTTCATACCTGAGCCATAGGTGTATTCATTTATATCGCGATCACTTCTATATACCGTTATTATTAAACTGGCAAAGATCTGAATAACATAATGATCAGTAAAAAAAGTTATGTTAAGTTTTCTAAAAGACACCTGATTTTAGTACTTATTGTAAATACTTAACTATTATTTAAAAAATTTAATATATACAGAAAATCTGTATAATAGTTTTGAATGTATATACTTCAAAGTATTTACAGTTAAAGTTTGGAAAAAACAAGAAAAATTAAGCATGTAAAAAAAAGAGATTTTAAAAAAGCATTTATTTAAAAATTGAAACATTGATCGCTTTGTTTTTGTAACAATAATATTCCATGATCATTTGAAATCTTAAATCCAAAAGGAATTTTCGCTGTGACAATAATTAATTAAATAGGAACTATAATTGTTTATTGACCTTTTACTACTCGTTTTTTTTATAAACAAATGGATTTTAGAGTTAGAATATTTATTTTTTCAAACTTGTAAGTATTTTTAATTAAAAGTTCAGATTTTTCTCTACATTTAAGATTGGTTTATTTTTTTTTCAGTGCATTACAACCTCCAAATAATTAACTTTTAATTCGGGCCATTAATAAACTCGGCTCACGAAACGTTCGCGCGCACCGACGAATTGACCTCCGCTGAAATCAATTATATCTCGTAAACTTTGCAATTTACAGAATAACTTTTCAGACATATTTTGTACATCAATGCGACAGCTACAAATTTCTATTTTGAAATTTTTCCGTTTATTTAATATTTAAACAATTAGAGTGGAAAAACAAAAAAAAAAAAATTCACTCGACAATTTTCCGGAAAATTGCTTACCTATTTTTGTAAAGATTCTTTTATATTAAGCACAATCCTTTCGAATACTTAAATTCAAAATTTCTAGAGGTTTTTACTTTTCGTGAAGCTATATGTGTACTTTGACCACGCTACTACGAATCACCCTTTCGACTATTTGAAACCGTCTGGCATTTGAAAATTGGGAGTTACTTATTGATGTCTATTTCTGTATCAAATGCCAGACACTTTGAGATCAGTGAAAAATTAATTTATTTATGCAAAAGGAAATTCATTTTCCAAATTTTCGAACACGGGTCCGCCCTTCAAACCAGCCTTATTTTCATCAACTGAATCACACTTTTCATACCTCTAAATGCCAGACATTTATCGATGACTCCAAATTCATGTGCGCTAGCTCACGGTCTATAAGTCAATTTCATTTTTTGGATTGATTTGGCCGATACTTGGTGTAAATTAATAAACATAGTGAAACAATGGTTAAAAATAACAATTTACACATTTATTATGAAAAAATAACGCATGACGCACGTTTCGGTGCAACTTCACCTCCTTCAGATGCTAATGGCAAACTTACAAAAACTTACAAACAGTTTGCCATTAGCATCTGAAGAAGGTGAAGTTCCACCGAAACGTGCGTCATGCGTTTTTTTTTTATAATAAATGTCAAAATTGGTATTTTTAACCATCAATTTCATTTACATACAAGGAAAATTCTTTAATAATTCAAAATTATCAAACAATCCTCCAAGAAAGCTGAATTATAGAGAATTATCGAGTCACCCCGACTCAAGATCTGCATACATCCGTTTCGAGCTTATTAGATCTCCACAGTGCAGAATACTTGACTCGGAGTGAATTGACATATTTCTTATTGTTCCCAAAGAAAAATCGGTGCCGAACTACTACACGGATAACAACCAATAGCGCCCTCCGCCAAAGATGTTGGGAACCAACAATTCACTGTTTAGGCCGAAAATGCAGAATCCCGTTGATAGAACTAATACTTGACGTCCACTGTCTTCTCTACTACAATGATGGATGTATAGGGTTCAAGAGCACACTAACTTAGTGTTACTTAATATAACCAGCTGCCTGGGAGGATTGTTTGATAATTTTAAATTATTGAAGAATGTTCCTTGTTTACTGCAATATGTGATACAAGAACAATGAATACGATCATTCTTCTTATTCCACAGTTAAAATTATGAAACTGTTGGGTGGATCATCAAATTGTGCAATCCAACAGTTTTTTCTGGAATATCTACTCATATTTCCGAACTTGTTAATTTTTTTACCAGGGTTGTCCAACTTGCGGAGCGTCAAAGGCCACAACTAAGATCTTGAGCAATCGTTGCGGGACGGGTCCTAAAATAACACATACTTTTTAAAGTAACAATAAAAAAAAGGAAAGACTGCTTGTTTCATACACCCCCAAGTTTGCGTAAGAAAGGCGGGCTTTGAGTTTTGGAAATAATTCTTCAGCCAGAACAGAGGATACACTTGTATGTACAAGTGCATCGAGGATGGAAAAGACCTTATATTCATGGAAGAGAGGAGGTGAGGTATGGTTCATATGGTCAATACTGGCCCAGCATTTGCCGTTGTAAGTTTGCAAGCAGAGACTTACCTACGCCATGTGGAAACCTCTGAGAAAAACTCCAGGGCCTTCCGAATGCTAGTAAGCTAGTGAAAACACTCTACTAACTAGATCAATAGTAATAATAACAATATTATCAAATATATAACCTAACAGGTAGGTACCCTTGAAGAGAAAGTGAAGTGGCACTGGCTGGTTTGGCCTTCGTGGGCTGTGATGCGCAGTAGTCTGTGTTGCTCTGACAGTAGTTGAGGAAGCATTTTACTGCTCGGAGTATCGCAAGGTTCCGGTTACGAATGCGTCTCGATGAACTGAGTGATGAGTGAAGTGAACAGACTCTACCCGCCTATGACTTCTTGACATATAAGGAAACTTTTTCTTTAAATTGTATAGCAGTATATTTGGTATTTTTTTCAAATTATAATGCCTTTTTCACTTCTGAAAGCCAGTTGGACAACCCTGTGTTGTTCGATAATATCTCAATACCTTTATATATTATTTGAGTACTACAGATTGATCTGTCGTACATGATGTTTTGTTCTATGAAGGATGAATAATGGTTTTGTTTTTGTTAGGATTTAAGATAATAAATATTTGCCAAATTGTGTTCTTGGCTAACTATGTTGTTGATTAAACTAGCTTGAGGGACTAGTTTACACGCATCCATCTTGGACATACTGAGCTTGTCTCTCAATACTGATGAGTGATTTGTACCGAGTGTCTTATTAAAAGAGGTAACCCGCTCACCGCTCAGAAACTATTCGTCGTAGTTTTAGTTAGTAATTTTTTGTTATATCAAAAAACACGCTCTAGCGGCATCACTAAAAAATTGATATATAAGACACAGATAAGATGGGTTTGATGGAGCAATAACTGCCTATCCCAACTAGACTAACCTTGTCAAAATCCGGAAAATCAGTCGTCCGGGAGTTACAGCTGCTTATTCAAATAAACATTTAATGACCTCCAACCACTTCATCTCAAAACTTAATTTTCAATAAGTCAAAAAGTGTTAAACGTACATTACTCGAATAAAACTTAGCTTGAAATAGAAAATATTTTATTAGTATATAAGGTTTATTTGGCGTATTTAAGAGAAAATTCACGCTAGAAGTTTTAGATGGCGGTTACGCCTCCTGGCGGCCATCTTGGAAACCTAAAAATAATTTCCAGGATTTTCTGTTGGCCACTTTAGTTATAACATTTTTTACCGCAAGTCTTTATGACGAATAGTTTCTGAGACAGGTTACCTCTCTTAATCAGACACCCGGTATATGCCATAATCGAATAGTAAATTATTATTATAAATACCCATGAAATATGAACTGCATTGTAAAATACTTGTATAAACTAAAATGATCAGCAGGAATATAATTCACTTAAATTTTGTTCAGTATCAATATATTTTCAGGATGTTTTCAATTTCTTGGATCACACAATAAATTTCGCGGTCACTCTTACATGAATGGTATGATGATAGTTTTGTTGGCAGTCACAGTAACCCTTCTCGAACTAACTTTCTACTTAAGTTTATGTGGATCTCTCAGTTTCGCCACTAACCATCCCGTTCATGAATATGTAAGCGATAGAGAACCATTGTTATACGCTAGGGTGCCTAAATTGATGGAATCATTGAAGGGGCCGAAGAAACTTTGGAACATTTTATTTTTTTTACATCTTTTTCTGATAGGTAAGTAATTTATATATATATATATATATATATATATATATATATATATATATATATATATATATATATACATATATACAGCATGTTTCCAAATAAGTGCGAAAGCACTTATTATTTAAGGGGATGATTCCTTCTCGAAAAAAAACTTTAAGCTTTAGTACAAACAAATACTCTAAGGTCTGTTTTTCGAAAGTTACCTCCTGATTAAACCGGGAGAGGTGGCAGCTCTATAAGGGTCCTTAAGTTCATTTCCTTAAGGACCCTTATAGGGCTGCCACCTCTCCCGATTTAATCTGGAGATGTATCTTATATTTTTTTCCAGTTATTTCCAAAACCATTATAATGTATTATATAGTGATACAGATAATGTTGGATTTCTTCCCACGGTTAGAATTACACAGAAAAAGAACAATGTTAATCACGACCGGCGCTATTATGGTTTTTTGTATTCCCATGCAGAGTAATTTTGGATTAGTTATATGGGCTTTGATAGATGCTATGATCGTGAAAGGGTCTATGATCTCCATAACGGCTGTTCTCCATGCAACAGTGATAATTTACGTTTATGGATTGACGACAGTAGTTGACGACATGCACTTTATGCTGGGATTCAGATTGTCACTATTTTGGCAAATTATGCTGATGCTATCTCCTACACTAATGTTCATTTTGTGTATTTTTCAAATCACAACTTCCAAAAATGATTTTCGTATAACAACAAACATAAGCGATGGATATAAGCAAGTGAGCGACATTATGTTGGACCCATTCACGTCTCAACTTCTGAAATTTCTTTTAGTTTTTGCGTCAAGCAATATACACGCCGATAGTTGTCACATTTATTTATGCCATCTGGTATGTGAGAAAATTGATATGGTATCGAAAATGGGAGAATGTATTCGCACCTAGCGAGAGTTGGTTTCTCACAGATCCAATACTCAGAAAGAGCAGAGAGATGTTTTCGTCATCGAACATGACGGAAGAGTACCTCTACAGACAATCTAAGCGACGGGAAATCAACGCGCATGATGCGTTATATGATATTGACTGACTAAAGTTTAAAAGCTTAGATCCAGGTGAATATGTTAGTACTTACTTAACTTTTAATTTCGCAGATTTATCATTTTCAGAATGGAAACAATGATAACAATCTCAACCAGGACCTCTGAACAGAATATTAACATTACTCACACTTGTTTGTTACATAACCGAAGTCAAAATAATTTTAATTTAATATACTATCATTCTAATGTTATAATTCTATAAAATTTGTTTAAATACACTACGTGTAGCATATGTTCTGTTATACTTCTAAGTTTTTTTCTACGAATGTCATAAAAAACCATAATTCTATGTCAAAAGTAATCGCGGAACATAGTACAATTGCGAGCATAAAATTTTGGCCACTTCTAGAAATTTAATTAATGTAAGATGTGAATCTGGCTTAAGGATATTGTAACCATACTTTAAACTTAGTATAAAATAAATAATAATTGACAATAAAATGCTAATACTTTGTCATTGCTCCATTTGAATTAATTACTTTGGTTAATCTACCGCGCATTGATAGGCATAATTTACGATGGTAGTCCTGGGGTAATGATTGCCATGCTTCATCGATCGCAGTCAGAAGTTCTTCTCTATTATGAAATATTATGTTACGATGTTGTAAATTTCGCACTGACGTTTATATTATCATTCTCGAACCAAGCCGTCACCCTGCGTGCGGTGTGGATAGCACAGTTGTCCTGCTGAAAAATGAAATTGCCGTTCGGGAAAAATGGTATCACTGACGGGAGCATCACTTCTTCGAGAATCCTAATATAAACGTTACTGTTGAGCCGATCTGGCACATAGACCATTATCCCAGCACTAACCGCCGAAATCCATGCCCACATGTTTACAGACAGAAAAACAGCTGCTTTGGTCTGTAGCTTGGACGTATTGATCATCATAACGAGTGCTCGGTGGTCTGTATACTCTCAACCGACAATTGCGCGACGACTGGAATACTTCTTCATCGGAAAAAATTACTCTGCTCCAGAAAGCCTCATCGTCGGCGAGATGCTCTAGTGCAAATCCAACCCTTCTTTCCCTTCTTTCCCTATGATAGGGCGATAGACGAATTTTCCTGGCCGCACTGTGGATTTTTCAATCCACTTGATCTTAAACGTCGGCGTGCTGTCCATACCGAACCAGGAAAATTTGAATTGTAGACGGCCTCAACAGCAGTGCTGAAAGGCTGATTTTGCACTACATTTACCAGGGCTTCATCTTCTGCCAAAGTGGAGATTCGACAGAGTGGTTCTAGGAATTTGTAGCAGTTGGGAAATGCGTCTATTGGATATTCCATTTTCATGATGGATTAATATTCGACATTCATTAAAATGCGTAATTGCAGGCATTTTCGTTACAATTTCACAGAAATAATATTTAAAATTTCAAAAGTCAATTTGACAGAAATAAAATTATAATTTCAAATTGTAAACGTCATAGTGACAATAAAGCATGCCATACACCTCATTTTTTGTGATTGACAGACATTTGGGTGGCCAAAATTTTATGCCCGCAACCGTACATGGTTTATACCCATTTTCATTGTGCTTCTATCACCATGGTGAGTGAACTACAAAGTTCACATTGTGCACGGGTATTTTTACGAAGGTGGCGTTAACCGGTGCCGCGTGTTTTTTTGTGAAACGTCAGATTGACATTTTTTAAAATCTTAAAAGGAAAAATATTACTTATCCCATTTTACGTAACAGTAACATTCGTAGGAAAAGTATAGTGTAAAATTCGCATGGAATGACGATTTTCTACTCGTATGATTTGCAGCACTCACCTGCGGATCGTGTTGCAAACGTCATATTCGTAGGAAATGCATGTCATTTCATGATTGTACAATATACTATTCCTTGATATACTGGAGGCATAATAGATATTAATGTTTTTTCGCTAACTTAAGATTCATTTACATATTACTTGACCATATTCATCATGAAACAGTGAATGATGAACTATTAATTTTATTTCCCATATTCTTATATAAGAAAAATAAATATTTTAACGACTAATCATCTTGAATCGTTAGAATTAAATAATATATTGTTATTTTGTAGCGTCTGAACTGGTTTATTGGTATCAAGGGTATTATAGGGATAATAACGCTTGACGTCTATGGTGTGTTATACATGGTTAGGATACACGGTTATACGTTGACCGAAAGCGTTATCCTTATACCTAATATCTGTGGTGCCTTCAACTATGTGTTCGACTCTTGGGGGAGGTTAGTATTTTCTTCTACTACGGATAGAGTAAATCAGTCGAAAATAACAAGAATCAGAGCACCTTACCAAATCTTCAAAAAATGCTAGCAAAATATTTTCTTTCACATGGTTCACCAAATTTTTTCTTCTTCACTCCTGAAAGTCTTCATACGCTTTAATGTATGCAGCTTCAAATTTCACCGGAACTAAACATTCTCGGATTTTCGCCGTTTGAGTTAGCACGTAGTTTGACATTCCATCTATTTATGACAATACCCGAAAATCAAACCAGTCAACCATGATTTTTACAAACACGGCCCTTAGCAAAGTTACCAACCCGATAAATTCAATACAAAATTTTTCCTTTTTCATAAAAATTGGCGAACATAGACAAGCAGTAAGCCTCCTACCGTTGTTGAATATTACTAATGTATTATGGGCCATAGAAAGCTTTGTTTACATCAGTTTACATGTGTTCCGTATGAGAAGTTTGGTTTAATTTTGTTTGGAATCTCTTATAAACGTTCAGAAGAGATGAATCACTACTGTTGTGTAGTATGTTTATTACACTTTACTGAGAATAATTATTTTCCCTCTAGTAAGTTTGTGGGTTTTTCCATATAGAATTATATCAACTGATGATGTGCAATTTTCAGCTAAACGAAAACGTAGGGTGTCTGAAGTCCAGTGATGTTCCCACGAAAAAACTTTTATCCGAATTTGAACCTGGGCCATCATCCAAAGATTCTAGATAATTGTATTTTCATTCATGTAACAATCAGAAATACTATTAAAATAATAATAAATAAAAGTTTATTAATAATATGAAATAATACTTGACTTTATAGCTAGGTAAAAACTGAAATATTCAATTATATAACGAAGCAAACAGAGATTTTATCAACAAAAAAACAATTACTCTCAGAAGAGTACCGTACTTTTAGGAGAGCTGTTCTACGTCAGGAAAATTTAAAAAATATAATAACTCATTACGTCCAAAACATTCAAGCAGAGATTCATAATAATTCTTCTTTTATTTCATGTTGTTTCTTTCAGTTTTGCTGGTAAGTACTAAGTTTTGTCCATTATAAAGGGTTTTCCAATAAGAGCGGGTAGATGTTGAAATGAAATAAAACAAGCTGTGTGTGAGGTATTAACGAAATTCTTTTTTTATTTGCAAGATCCATGTATGCCATTACGTATGGAATATAACATCGTTTAAATGTCCGCCGCGGCTTCTCACGGCGACACGTATACGATTGGTCCAATTATCAATAACTCTGCCGCATAGATCAGTCTGAATTTGTGTGATGGGCTGCGTTATGTTGAGTTTGAGGGCATCGGTCGATTGAGGCTTATTGGCGTAGACTTGTGACTTCAGAAAACCCCACAAGAAGAAGTCTAACGGGGTTAAATCGCACGATCTTGGTGGCCAATTCACGTCACCTCTCCGAGAGATAACCCTATCCTCAAATCGTTCACGCAGAATGTCCATTGTGGCGTTCGCTGTATGGCACGTAGCGCCGTCCTGCTGAAACCACATGTCGTCCACGTCCATATCGTTCAATTTGGGATAGAAGAAATTCATTAACATCGTTCTGTAACGCTCACCGTCGACGGTGATTGCCTCACCAACGTCGTTTTCAAAAAAGTACGAACCAATGACTCCACCGGACCACAATCCGCACCACACAGAAACTTTTTGTGGATGCATTTCCACCTGATGCACCTCGTGTGGGTTGGCGTCGTCCCATATACGGCAATTCTGTTTGTTCACATACCCATTTATCCAAAAATGCGCTTCGTCGCTGAAGATAATTTTTCGGCCAAAATTGAGATACTCTTACAAACGCTCCGAAACCCAGGCAGCGAACAAACGACGTTGTCTATGGTCGTTTACTTAGATCTCTTGTGTCAGTTGAATCTTGTACGGGTGCAGTCCCATGTTCCGACGCAAAATTCGCCATGTTGAGGTTTTTGAAAGGCCGAGTTCTTGTGAACGGCGAGGAATTGACTGCCTCGGGTTCTCCTGCACACTTTCACGGACAGCGGCGATGTTCTCAGCCGATCCAGCTTTCCTGCGACGTACTGGTGTTGGTTGAATATTTACTGAACCAGTCGCCTCGAATTTGGCCACTAAACGTTGGAGAGTCGACTGTGAAGGGTCACTGCGTCTACCGTAAAATGGGCGCAATGAGCGCAACGTTTGCACTAACGAACACTCATTTTGGTAATACAGTTTTATCATTTGGACGTGCTGCTCAATAGTATAACTTGTCATTGTAATTTGGCATAAGTGACTGAATAATAAACAACAGAATTGACAGCCGCCGCTAAAACAACATGGCCGCCACAAGTTGCCAACATCTACCCGCTCTTATTGAAAAACCCTTTACTCAAAACCTCTTTCGTTGGTAATGAAAGTAGACACGTCAGAGATGTTTTCTTGAAACTTTTGAAAGTTTTCTTACTTTTTTAATAAATAGGTGTTCTATCATACAGCCTTTTCACGATGTATACATAGTTCCTCTGGCCAATTAATTTATTCGTTCTCTCCTTTATTTTATTATTTATTTTCATGTTCAATGATAAAAACTCCCAGTGTAAATTTCAGCTTGAGTTAGGTAGGTTATCTATTGTTAAACTAGATAATATTGTCCTCAATTGAAACTCAATAAACCACTGGAAAGTACGAAATTGAAAAAAAAACAAATTACGAAGCTAAACGTTCGAAAACTCAAAATAAAATTAACGTAAATATCATTCCCAAACAATGTAATCAAACAGCTATGCGCTAATGGCACAGAGAATAGTACCGATATTAGCCGTTCTGGGGCGCTAAGATCTTAATTTCAGTCGCACAACGGAAAAAAACTATTGAATACAACTCGGGAAATATGAATACATTTCCCTTGGCTGCCTATTATTTCATTATTTCTCAAATCATATACAATAGTAATTGTTAAAATAAAAAGTGTGCTAACTATGATGTATTCATGCCATGTTATACCATACTAGTTCATTGAGTCTGAGTGGCATAGAAGTGATTCAATTCGCTGAAACTTGAGTTGCACAGAAAGAGTTATTAATTGAAGGTAATTGCAGCCGAAACGTTGAAATAAATATACAGAAACAGAAATTGCTTATGTTGCCTTTCTAGTTTTTCTAGGAATGCCACTGCTAATAGTCCAATTGAGTTTGGATCAATACAGTAGAAAAGGACTGGTTACATTTTGGGAAATCAGTCCGGTATTCCAAGGACCTGCATATGTGACTTTCATATATTATATCTCTAACCTAATGGAATGCATGTTGATATCAGCTAAGTTGTTGTTCTTCATAGTTACTAATTGATTGGACCAATACTTGATAAAAATCCATGGTAAATATAGAGATCTGTCTAGGGCAACCGATTTTGATAATATTTCGGATTTTTGTTTATCACCTTTTTATTAAAAGAATTAAGCTAACCTACTCTATTCAAACCTCACAAACCTACCGTGCGAACTCAGGAAAGTATTGAATTCATCATGTAAAATTTTATTTTGAAGAGATGATCTTTTTTGAAATCAAATTTTCAAATTCATGTACATATTTTGAAAAAGATGATCTTATTCAACATCGAATTTTCAAATTCATGTATTTCATGAATTCGATACTTTCATGAACTCAGAGGTTAGAATATGTTAGAGAGGGAATAATAAAAATTTGGATTAGTAAAACCTAAAAGTATTATATTCGCAGATAGATAATAAAATTGTTGACAATGAATAATGAAAGTGCTGAGATTGAATATTTCATCTAGAATAAATTTAACGAAGGTGAATTATTCATATCTAATCGATTGTTTAACAAGCTAATGTAACTATCATAACTATTTGCCAATTTTGTGTTCTTGGCTAACTATGTTGTTGATTAAACTCGCCTGAGGGACTAGCTTACACGCATCCATCTTGGACATACTGAGCTTGTCTCTCAATACTGATGAGTGCTTTGTACCGGCTGTCTGATTAAAAGAGGTAACCCGCTGTATCTCAGGAACTATTCGTCGTAGTTTTAGTTAACAATTTTCTGTTATTATATAAAAAAATACGCTCTAGCGGCATCACTAAAAAATTGATATATAAGATACAGATAAGATGGATTTGATGGAGCAATAAATGCTTTTCCCAACTAGACTAACCTTGTCAAAATTCGGTCAGTCGTTCAGGAGTTACAGTTGCCTATTCAAAAAAACATTGAATGACTTCCAACCACTCCAACATAAATTACTCGAATAAAGCTTAGCTCAAAATAGAAAATATTTGAATAGGTGATGGAGAAAATATTTGTTTGGTATGTAAGGTTTATTTGGCGTATTTCGAAGCAAAATCACCCTAGAAGTTTTAGATGGCGGTTACGCCTCCTGGCGGCCATCTTGGAAACATAAAAATAATTTCCAGGATTTTCTGTTGGCCACTTTAGTTATAACATTTTTTACCGCAAGTCTTTACGACGAATTGTTTCTGAGATACAGCGGGTAACCTCTCTTAATCAGACACTCGGTATATGTTATAATCGAATAGTATAATCATGTAACGCGTTTACTGAATGAATTATTACTATAAATATCCATGAAAAAAAAAAAAAAACTGCATGTTAAAGTACTTGTATAAACTAAAATGATCAGCGACAATGGAATATAATTCACTTGAATTTTGTTCAGTATCAATCTATTTCCAGGATGTTTTCAATTATTTGGATCACGATCACACAATAAATTTCGCGGTCACTCTTACATGAATGGTATGATGATAGCTTTGTTGGCAGTCACAGTTACCCTTCTCGAACTGATCTTCTACTTAAGTTTATGTGGATTTCTCAGTTTCGCCACTAACCATCCCGTTTAAGAATATGTAAGCGATTATAAACCATTGTTATACGCTAGGGTGCCTAAATTGATAGAATCATTGCAGGGGCCGAAGAAACTTTGGAACCTTATATTTTTTTTACATCTTTATCTGATGTAAATTGTAATTTATATATACAGGATGTTTCCAAATAAGTGCGAAAGCTTAAAGCGGTTGATTCCTTCGAAAATAAAAGAGGGTCTTTAGTACAAATAAATACTCTAAGGTCTGTTTTTGAAAAGTTACAAGCTTCCAAAAATGAGAATTTTTTTTTGTTGAAATTGCTGAATAATTGAAGAAATGGTATTTTATGGACGTGTTCTATCAATAAAAAAGCTACCAATGAATTTTTTTTTATTGATTTTGTTGGGATCTTCTGATTTTCAATTTTCGATTACAAGTCGTGAGTTTAAAATTAAAATCGGGTGCCGGGAGAAATAGTACGATTTCGGGAATCTCCCGATTAAATCGGGAGAGGTGGCAGCCCTATAAGGGTCCTTAAGTTTATTTCCTTAAGGATCCTTATAGGGCTGCCACCTCTCCCGAATGAATCGGGAGATGTATCGTATATTTTGTTTCAGTTATTTCCAACACCATTATACTGTATTATATAGTGATACAGATAGTGTTGGATTTCTTCCCACGGTTAGAATTTCACAGCAAAAGAACAATGTTAATCACGACCGGCGCTATTATGGTTTTTTGTATTCTCATGCAGACTAATTATGGAATAGTTATATGGGCTTTGATAGATACTATGATCGTGAAAGGGTATATGATCTCCATAACGGCTGTTCTCCATGTAACAGTGATAATTCACGTTTATGGATTGACGACAGTAGTTGACGACATGCACTTTATGCTGGGATTCAGATTGTCACTATTTTGGCAAATTATGCTGATGCTATTTCCTACACTACTGTTTATTTTGTGTTCTGTTCAAATCACAACTTACAGAAATGATTTTCGTATAGTAACGAACATAAGCGAAGAATATAAGCAAGTAAGCGGCGACATTATGTTGGACCTATTCACGTCTAAACTTCTGAAATTTCTTTTAGTTTTAGTTACAAACTTCCAAAAATGGGGAAAAAACGTTTTCAATTTATTTTCTTGAAATTGCTGAATAATTGAAGAAATGGTATTCGCAATTCAAGACGGCGAGGTTCGCCGCGATTAGACGGCGAACGCTTCTGTTGGCCGTGCAACAATCAATTTGTATTAATTTTCGACATTTTCATCATTTAAATTACAACTAAATTCATTTTATTCCTAACGTGTCTTCCTTTTTTTCCTCCCTGGAAGTCTCGTAAATCAAGAGCTTTAGATTAGTTTAAATATAAACGAGATTTAAAAATTAGTTCGCCAAAGAAGTTTCACTTCTGACATGTGTACTCTGTACGCACCATATATTTGACGAATCACTTCTCCTTGAGAGAGGAACAATGATGATCTCTAGTTATATAGAAACGGTTGGCCGTTACTGAGTTAAAGCTATTTGCACTGTATTGAAAGTCAATAGTGATGTGGTTTTTATGAACGTTTTAGACTACCTACCTTTACTATGATATTTATGCCTGATATATATATATATATATATATATATATATATATATATATATATATATATATATATATATATATATATATATATATATATATATATATATATATATATATATATATATATATATATATATATATATATATATATAAATATATATATATATATATATATATATATATATATATATGTTCAGAAAGATTTCCGCGGTCGGAAGTATTTGAAAAACTTGGTTCATGGAATGAACAATATTAATCACGACCGGCGCTATTATGGTTTTTTGTATTCTCATGCAGACTAATTATGGAATAGTTATATGGGCATTGATAGATACTATGATCGTGAAAGGGTATATGATCTCCATAACGGCTGTTCTCCATGTAACAGTGATAATTCACGTTTATGGATTGACGACAGTAGTTGACGACATGCACTTTATGCTGGGATTCAGATTGTCACTATTTTGGCAAATTATGCTGATGCTATTTCCTTCACTACTGTTCATTTTGTGTTCTGTTCAAATCACAACTTCCAGAACAACTTCAGTTGACTCTGAAGAGTAGGCAGGTTGAGACTTCAGAGTTGACAGGAAGCAGTACGGTTAGTGGAGTAGGCAGGTTCAGACCACGCAATCGTATTGTTTCCGATTCCACCTAATTCGAATCGTGGAGTAGGCAGATTGAGGCCACGATTCTGAATTATTCCCCTTCTAATTCTCCTGAAGATGGCTTCGCAAAAGGAGCCGAAACGTCGAGATTTTTCAAATCTTTCACGCGGTTCATTCCGTGAACCAAGTTTTTCATATATATATATATATATATATATATATGAATAAGTATATATAAATATATATATATATATATATATATATATATATATATATATATATATATATATATATATATATATATATATAATTATATATAATAGACCGGGAGATGGTGACACAAAATATTAGGTCATTTGTACCAGTATGGCGATTCTGCAGGGGTCTAATTACGTAAAGGCAAATTATGGTCATAGTGCTGGTACCGGCGGCCCAATCGCGTGAGCGTTAACCGAACGCGTCGCATAAATAACGAGTGTCGAACGATTTGTTCCACAAAAATGCTTGCATTTTCAGATAGTCGGAAAAAAAAAGTAGACGGTAGCGTAATGCCATACTTATCGGGTGTGACTTACAGCCCGCCATACCGACGCGAATATATTAATTTAAATGAAACAATTCAACCATTTGTACCAGGCTAATTTTTGCATAGCTAATCATGGTCGAGTAGCCATTCACGAAAATCACCTTGCCATACTTTTTCGACAGTTCCCAATGGCCGCCATACCACTGCAAAGGAGTATTTTTTTTGCCGAACGATTTGTACCAGTATTGCATTAGAATTTTCAGAAAGTATGTGACAAAATGTGACCGTTATTATTTTTCCCATACTTCTAGTAGAAGGAAAAAGTGCTGCCATACTTGAAATACTTATTTATTTGACACGTTTTAAAAATACGACTGTAAAATCATTTTTTACATCATGGCATCATTGCATTCTCTTCGTTTGGATGCAATTGTACCTAAACAAAATTATTATAGATTGTAACCATGGGGCGGACGACTGTCGGACTTGAGCTAAAAGGTGAAAAAAAAATTGACGATTTGTACCAGTATGGTATTTGGATATTTGGAAATCATACGATACAATGTGACCAATATTATATTTGCCATACTTCTAGTAGAGGGAAAAAGTGGCGTCATACTGGTAAAAATCGTTCGAATTACGAATAAAATCTTAGGATTTTGAAAGAATATTGTTCACATTCGCCACCTCTCACAGGTATGGCATTATCAGACTTCTATTTATGATCATACAGAGTACTGTTAAACAAAGTTTCAGGGTGGTACAAATCGTTTGACGAAAAAAAAATTACTCCTTTGCAGTGGTATGGCGGCCATTGGGAACTGTCGGAAAAGTATGGAAAGGTGATTTTCGTGAATGGATACTCCAGGATGATTGGAACAAATCGTTAGACACTCGTTATTTATCCGACGCGTTCGATTAACGCCCACGCGATTGGGCCGCTGGTACCAGCGCTATGACCATGATTTGCCTTTTTGCCATTACGTAATTAGACTCCTGCAGAACCGCCATACTAGTACAAATGACCTAATATTTTGTGTCACCATCTCCCGGTCTATAAATTCATACATCACACCAAATGAGCTGAATGCTGGTCTTGTTTTTGAGGCAGAACGAAACTATCTAAATTTGGGTATATTCAGTCAAAGTTATGGCATTTTCAAACATTGGTCAAAAGAATGCCGGGGAGTTGCACGAGCACGAGAATCTGGTGGCAGAAGATGCATGAATTAATTATGAACAACACATCCGAAATTCAACCTTCTAGTTATCGTTGAAGCGTACATGGATCTACAAAATTCGTTTGTTCGTGGTTTTTGAGGTTTAGAGAAACTGCACAGATCATACTGGTAGAGTTAGACGGTTGAAATTGGGACCGTGGATTGAATTGATGTTAGAAAAAGCCCATTGGTGGTTTCGAATACTTTCTACTTTTCAATTTTAATATTAAAATTTCAAGCGCTGTTGAGAACGAGCATTGCGCATCCCTACATCCACTCAAAATTTAGTTAGAAGGCTGAATGTCATGCTATTTGGGAGTTTCAAATATTATCTCTTAGCGACGCTATTTTTATACGGAACTCTCATACATTCTGGAAGGGTTTTGCGTTTTGGGCATCTCTGCAGTCCGTCCAAATGGACTTTGGGAGAAAATACGACCTTAGTGACATAGCTCTGCTGCTCACGCGTTTTTTAATAATGTGCGAGGGAGCAGATTTTTCGATTTTTCGATTTTCCGCTAGTAGGCTATTCAAATTTTGTCGCCCCTACCGACCTCTACAATTCGATACCCTAGTTCACAACCATATCAATTACAATTTTTTTGTTAGGAATTATAACTTTACGATTCGTGCACTATCGTCCTAATTATACCAACGTTTTCCTGTAATTAGTATGATTGCGAACTAGGGGATTGATGTGTCAGTTCGTAGATTATTTTTTTATTTATCCTATGATTTAGGTAAGATTGCACAAGAAATATTTTTTGCGCATATTTCTGAGATAATAAAAGCTCAATCAGGTATTAGTACTACTAATAAGACAGGGTAAGGTATACGTTAATACTACTCACTCAATAATGTACAGGGTGAGTTATTTTGGTTGTCTTTGTAGGCTATATTAGAATCTAGAATAGATAGGCAAAAACTGATGGCGCACTGTCGATCTCTTTTTTTCAACTTGAATCACTGGTTACATTTGATATTTTCTAGTTCGTTTTCTTTGGGAGATACGAGGGTTAATTGAAAATTAGTCAATTTTAATAAATGGTCATATCTGCGTTATTAGGAGGTTTATCAAGAAAGTTTTCAAATATCTTTTTACATAAATTGAAAGAGGAAGACAGTGGCGCACGCAATATTTTTTTAGGGTTTTAAAATTTGGAGTTATCATACATGACCAAATTTTTTTAAATGAAACACCCTGTATATTATTGCATCATTTTTAAGCTTGGTTTCAACCATATTAGAAAATATAAAAATTACTTACACTTTTCTGTTGGAATAAAGATAATACAATACAAAGTAATTTATCAAGGAGATTTCTATATTTTCATTTGAATATCGAGAATGTAACAGCAACAATAGGAAATATGTTAAATTAAATGTTCAAATTGCAAGCCCCTTTGTCGAATACATAATCGGCATCTTTTTTTAACAGCATTGACTGCGTTATGAATGTGGATGTTGGTAATTTTTCGAATTGAAGTATCCTTCAGATACCCCCAAAAAAAGAAATCTAAAACAGACAAATCGGGCGATCTTGCAGGCCAAGGTATTGGCCCTCTCGTTCCCAGCCATTGATTTGGAAAGGTACCATTTAAAAATACTCTTAACAATCCCGCATTATGTGCCGGTGCACCATCTTGCTGGAAAAATATTTGTTGACTCTCTATCGCTGGCAAGTCATCTAAAAAATCTAAATTTTCTGTCAGGATATCCATGTATAAAGCTCCATTTAAATTATCATCATAAATATGGTACGCTATTATTTGGTTATTGTAAATAGCAACCCATACGTTCAATCCAAATTTTCCTGGCCTTAAAGGTTCAACTGTTTGATGGGGATTATTATCTGACCAGTAATAACTGTTATAACGGTTGAAAATTCCATCACTGCTAATACGTGCTTCGTCTGTCCATATAACATTTGTTCCAAAATTTTCATTCTGTCGAATTTTCCTCAAATACCACCTGCAAAATACTAATCTTCTATGAGGATCTCCCGGATGAAGATTATGCACTTTTCTGGTTCTGTAAGGTTTATACTTATGTTTTTTTAATACAGAAACTATACGAGTCTGAGATATGCCTAAATCTTTTTCGGCATTTCGGGTTGAGTTTGTTGGATTGGCGGTAAAATATCCTAAAATATTTATAATGCCATCTGCCTGATTTCGTTTATTATATTTTTTTGATCTAGGTTTATTAAATCTTCCATATATTTCCAAATTACTCCAAATTCGACACATGACTTTCCCACTAGGTTGAGAACGTTCGGAGTAACGTTGAAAATATAATGCACAAGCAGCCTCAGCATTCTTTTCGCTTTCAATGTAACACTCCAACATATCACGTTTTTCAAAAAAACTGTAGCTATTGTTCATTTTAACAATCTTTATGTTACAAGCAACGACAAATAACTGTTTACAATTTAAAAAAGTCTCAATGACAACAGTTTGTTTACTGTCATTTTAATTTCCAGCCTACTATGTTAAACAGATATGTTACTAATAATGAAGTAATATTGAATTTAATAAACTAGTATAAGTTTATTCATTTTAATTTAAATTATTTTTCTAAAAATCTGCAGAGTAAACTCAGTTCTGAATCACCTAAATGTCAAATAAAAAGGCCGAGGACTACAGTATGACAAATTTATGTATTAAGTAATATTTTTTTTAGCTGTTACATTCTCGATATTCAAATGAAAATATAGAAATCTCCTTGATAAATTGCTTTGTATTGTATTATCTTTATTCCAACAGAAAAGTGTAAGTAATTTATATATTTTCTAATATGGTTGAAACAAAGCTTAAAAATGATGCAATAATATACAGGGTGTTTCATTTAAAAAAATTTGGTCATGTATGATAACTCCAACTTTTAAAACCCTAAAAAAATATTGCGTGCGCCACTGTCTTCCTCTTTCAATTTATGTAAAAAGATATTTGAAAACTTTTTTGATAAACCTCCTAATAACGCAGATATGACCATTTATTAAAATTGACTAATTTTCAATTAACCCTCGTATCTCCCAAAGAAAACGAACTAGAAAATATCAAATGTAACCAGTGATTGAAGTTGAAAAAAAGAGATCGACAGTGCGCCATCAGTTTTTGCCTATCTATTCTAGATTCTAATATAGCCTACAAAGACAACCAAAATAACTCACCCTGTACATTCGATAAACGTAATTGAACAATTTTTATTGCGTTTACTTACAGTTTAAAAACCATATATTTAATTATCTGGTTACAATCCTGTTGGTGATAACGATGGAATTCAATTAAGTTATGAATATTTTACAATACTTTTTCTCAAGATTTTTTATTCGCAAAATCATCAATTAAATCATCGAATGAAATCTAATTAATTAGTTCTGACTCTATATGCACAAAAGGACTTAGGCGTTTAGCTTTTCTTGTCTCAAGGTGGATTTTACATAATTTTTCACCCATTTTAAGCAAGAAAAACTTCTCTCATAAGAACAGACCTCGGAAAAAGTATTAAAATTCACATTTTTAAGCCCAAAAATCAACTACCAGATAGATTTTCAAGAGCGTTTAGCTCAAAAATAGCTGGAAGTTACAAGAGATATCTGCAGGGTCGGCCGTTCTCAGAATTTTGAAAATTTTTCGACAACGATATATCCCGAATGGATCAACCGATTTTTCGAAACTGCAGTTCGATAAGGAAGAGAGCTGAGTCATCATCATCATCAACTAACCCTTAGAAAGTCCACTGCTGGACATAGGCCTCCCTCATGGCCCTCACCCATTTCTATCTTGGCCTGTCTGGATCCAATTATTTGCGATTCTTTTCAGGTCATCGGTCCAGAGCTGAGTATATTTTGATTTTTTTCGGTTTGGTAGTCTAAGATTAATTAAAAAAAATCATTTTTTTGAAAACTCAATTTTTGCGATTTCTCAAAATCTACTGGGCAAAATCAATTGCTTTTCTCAGGAAATTTAAATTTGGTGAAACTCTTTCGAATGCCTCATTGCGATCGGCTGACCTGTTCAAAAGATGAGAGGTTTACATACACACACATACATACAGCCATACAGATATTATCGTCAAAATATTCATAATGGATTTGTAGTACCTCAAAACGTTGAGATTTGATTCGATTTTCGGAAATCGGGGTGAAAACAATACCTTCCCAATTTTTGAAAATTTTTAATTTTTTTAGCAGGATATTAAAAATTTCGAACCCAAATTTGCCGCCCTTAAAATCTGCCGCCCTAGGCTCCGGCCTACTCAGCCTGCTGGTGAATCCGCCACTGTGTATATATATACATATATATATATATATATATATATATATATATATAATTATAGATATATATATATATATATATAGATATAGTATATATATATATATATATATATATATATATATATATATATATATATATATATCTATATATATATATATACAGGGTCGCTGATAGGTATGGAAACGGTCGATTATTTACTAAAGTAAGATAGCTAGCGAAAAATGTTAAGATACATGTTTTTTAAAATCTATCACACTAAATAAAAATTAAGTATACAGGGTCAGTCAAAAAGTACTGAAGAAATAAAATTGCTTTTTCTTTAATAGAACACCCTATATATTGTACCATATTTCAATTCTGCTCAAAATTCTGTACAAAATTTACATAGCACATCATTTCCTGAATTCAACCGTTTTCGAGATATCGAATTTTGAAAATAACCTTTTACTACTCTCTAATTTATTGAAGAAAAAGCACGAAATGATGGATATTCATTATGGAAGTCACACAAAGTGGAGTATGTGGATATGATTACAATTTAATTATATTTTTACACGAAATAAAAAAGCATAATTGTTCAGGGTTGATAAAAATGCAGGAAACAAGTTGTAATAAACAACAAATTCTATTTAATAAGGTGCTCAAAGTGTTTACCATTTACCTCCTGACAGTAATGAACTGGCTGAACAAAGTTTTGTAGTGAATTTAAAATCATGTGAAGAGGAATTGTAGAAATTTCATGCCTTATTCTTTCTTTCAACTATTAGATATTCGGTGGCCTATTTTTGTAGACTACATTTACCGTCGGGAGGTCAATGGTAAACACTTTGAGCACCTTATTAAATAGAATTTGTTGTTTATTACAACTTGTTTCCTGCATTTTTATCAACCCTGAACAATTATGCTTTCTCATGTCGTATGAAAATATAATTAAATTGTAATCATATCCACATACTCCACTTTGTATGACTTCCATAATGAATATCCATCATTTCGTGCCTTTTCTTCAATAAATTAGGAAGTAGTAAAAGGTTATTTTCAAAATTCGATATCTCGAAAACGGTTGAATTTAGGAAATTATGTGCTATGTAAATTTTGTTCAGAATTTTGAGCAGAATTGAAATATGGTATAATATATAGGGTGTTCTATTAAAGAAAAAGCAATTTTATTTCTTCAGTACTTTTTGACTGACCCTATATACTTAATTTTTATTCGGTGTGATAGATTTTAAAAAACCCTATAACTTTTGTATCTTAACATTTTTCGCTAGCTATCTTACTTTAGTAAATAATCGACCGTTTCCATACATATCAGCAACCCTGTATATTATCTACTTCTAGCAATAACAGGACATTTGATATTAATAGAATATCCCACACCACACAAAATCAGATCAAGTAATAAATTCTAAACTAAAAAGATTAATAATAGTACATACATAATAGACTTTCAGTATGGGAGGTCAGAACGTTGATAATTCGCGGTGTAGAGAATTGAATGATTATCCTTGTTCAATATACAATTTCCTTATGATTACCAGTTTAGTCGTATTTCTTAGAACAAGTTGAGGGTTCGATATAAATTATATATAAGTAAGTTATTTTTGGAATTATTCTCTCTAATCTGTTCGAAAATTGAGAAATTGTGTAAACAACCGGCGAAAAGTTAATGTGGAGGAATTTGTAGGTAAAAGCTTTTTGATTTTAAATTTGTTATACTTTCATCAAAGTGAAAAGATATTATATCAACTACTTTAGGAAGGGAACGATAAGTGCATGAACTTTGTGCTTTCAAAAGGTATGATTGGTAAATATTAAATATACACTTTACCTTCAGTTGATCCGTACACCATTTTAATAAAATTGTATCAGATAAGTGAAATTTTATATCTGTCATCTTATTTTAATTATCGAATATGAATAATGTAAACTGTAACATTTTTACTTAACATAAGGAACTTCACGTATTTTCTGTCAGTATAATATTTACATAACAATAATTCGGAGTGAGGCTTAAGATGATTATCAATATCTTCTTTTGAGTGTACTGTGAAAATCTGAAATGAACAAGATAACTCGATGATATCTTTTATCATAAAAAATTAAAGATATTTATCTGATTATCAAAAACCTAAAACATTATATTGAAGAAGAGGGGGTTATCTAATTTTGCATGCCCATACACTACTACTATTGACAAGTAGTGGGGGTCTAACGTATATGTACCTGACTTTTCGGTCGATATGAATTCAACTGAGGCACAAAAAAAAGACCATAGCATATTAGTAGTCAGAAATGAAAAAATTTAAAGAAGTTTTATTAAAAATATTCAAAATTTTGTAGAACATTTATCGTTAAGTAAATAGATATAATTTTCAATTGTAAATAATAAATTATGAATTTCAATCACAAATTTCTTTCAAGAGAATAATGAAATAAAATTTTTGAGAAAAATTACTGCAGTTGCTTGTAGTACTTTGATTCTTAATTTAGAGAAACTGAACGAGATTTCTAAAACTTACTATGCTTGAGCTTCATGTCAAGTTGATTGGAAGACTCAGTTCTGCTAGATGTTAACTGTTCACCATCAGACTCGCTTTCTTCGCTATCTACATCAGCTTTTCTGCTCGTCCTCCTTCTACCGTGCCCTTTTGTACTTTGAAACTTTTGCTAAGAAAAATTGAAATAAATATTGTTAGATTTGTTATATATATATATATATATATATATATATATAATATATATATATATATATATATATATATATATATATATATATATATATATATATATATATATATATATATATATATATATATATATATATATATATATATATATATATATATATATATATATATATATATATATATATATATATATACCCATATATATATATATATATATATATATATATATATTTATTCATCTATTCACTCAAAAAAATTACATAATATGTTACATATCACATTAATCCACAGAGGTATTCCAGTTACCTGTTGGTATTTGAGTTAGGAAACTTATAAACAAAACTTAGTAGTAGTATATTTAAATTATTTATTATTGAATTCTTCCAACGTTTCAGCTGAAAGAGGCCTTTCACAAAGATTATTCCAATAGAGAGAAAGTTTTTGACGTTAGGAATTACAGTTTAATATAAACATTTTTTATATCGTGACTACTCACGATATGAAATTCACGAATAGTAAAGAATTATTGAATTATATTTATATATAAATAAATATACGTACATATATTTATATATATATATATATATATATATATATAAAGGGTGTTCTACAAGCTCTATGACAAACTTTGACAGATGGTAGGTCACTTGATTTTAAACATTTTTTTTTAATAAACATGAGTCCGATTCGTTTTTGTTTAGAAGTTACAAGCATTTGAAGAATCGTAATTTGAGGAATATGTAGATATTGTGTTTGGATATGGGTATGCAGCTAGATAAATAAGATATGATTCTAATTTCATTCTTCGAATGATTGAATCTTCAGTTCGTCGATGTGAGGCTTGTATTCAAGCTGAGGGTGGACATTTTTTATAGTCTTTAGTTTTGTGATTATCATTTACTTTGAATTTTTATCATTAATTGTTAATAAAGTTTAAATGCTTGTAACTTCTAAACAAAAACGAATCGGACACATGTTTATTAAAAAAAATATGTTCAAAATCAAGCAACCTACCTTCTGTCAAAGTTTGTCATAGAGCTTGTAGAACACCCTGTATATATATATATATATATATATATATATATATATATATATATATATATATATATATATATATATATATATATATATATATATATATATATATATATATATATATATATATATATATATATATATATATATATATATATATATATATACATATATATATATATATATATATATATATATATATATATATATATATATATATATATATATAAATAAATATATATATATATATATACATGGTGTTCTACAAGCTCTATGACAAACTTTGACAGAAGGTAGGTTACTTGATTTTGAACATATTTTTTTTAATAAACATGTGTCCGATTCGTTTTTGTTTAGAAGTTACAAGCATTTAAACTTTATTAACAATTAATAATAAAAATTCAAAGTAAATGATAATCACAAAACTAAAGACTATAAAAAAGTCCACCCTCAGCTTGAATGCAAGCCTCACATCGACGAACTGAAGATTCGGTCATTCGAAGAATGAGATTTGGATCATTTCTTATTTGGCTATAATAATATATATATATATATATATATATATATATATATATATTGAATGGAATTGGCATTTACTTGGTGAAAGTTCATATTCATAACTTTATAAAGAAATAAAAAACTTACTTTTCACAAGTTAAAATAAAAATCTATTGAGTAAACGCGTTTCGGCATAACATTGACTTCATCTCGTACTGTACGAGAGTACAGTACGAGATATATATATATATATATATATATATATATATATATATATATATATATATATATATCAGACTATGGGTAGGTGAAAAATATTTCCTTACAAGATTTTTATGAGTCGTGAATCTCTCAAAAATTGTTGTGGTGTGGAAACAAATGGATATCTATATTTTATAAATACTTCTTGAGAGAACAGAAATAACTGTCTGGATAGAGAAAAAAAAAATCTATTCACATAAAATACTAAAATACCAAGGAAAGGAAAGGCGATTGTTTCATCCCTTTAAGTATGTGCGAGGGAAGCGACCTGCTTGACTAAAGTGTAGGATCTCCTTCAAACAAATCATAGGACCACTTCTAAGTACAAGCTCTTTAAGGATGGGCGAGACCGGATGATTTATGTAAGAGAGGGGCGAGGTGGGGTTCAGAGGATATATACTGGCTCATCTTTCACGTTTGTATTGGGAGGTCTCGGGTTCAAACCCCAGGGCAGACTGGTCTGCCATGAGTTTTTTTCAGAGGTTTCCTCATGGTAATGTAAGTCACTGCTTGAAAACTTATAAGGCAAATGCTGGGCCAGTATTAATCCTCTGAACCCTATCCATACTTCCTATGTTCCATAAATATCCCGTCTCACCTATCCTTAATGCACTTGTACATACAAGTGTATTCTCTGATCTGGCTGAAGAAGTTAATCCCAAACTCAAACTGCCCGCCTCCCTGACACATACTTCAGGGAGAAATGAAACACGTGTGTTTCCTTTTTTTTCACCTTTGTAAGATTGCAAGCAGTACTGTAGTTACAATATGAGGAAACCTCTGAGAAAACTTAAAGTCAGACCATTTGACCAGGGGTTGCAACCCTGAACCACCCGAATGCCAATAAACCTGCATAAGTGCCTGGCTATTAGCTCGGGTTTTAATCTAATTTTCAATGCACATATCGCACCCTCAATAATATAAGGGCTCAAGTCAAAATTTTTGTAAAGTGTGATTTTAAATGATACGGGCACAAAATGGAATCATCTACCGGTTAGCGCTGACAGAGCGAGAAAAATGTCAATCATGACTTGGTAACTGTATTTGTGCCTCTCTCACACTCTCCCCTCGCGTCTCCGTTCTTACAGCTACAAGGTCGCAATTAGTAACGTGCCCATACTTGTCGAAGGCGGATCGTTCAAGCTTTGTACAATTCGTATTTGTGCCATTCTATGAGAAAAAAACAGGAGAGTTCTGTTCTGAACATTGTGTGTTATATGGAATAATTTGTAGTTGCACCGTTATATTATACAAAATGTTGTAAATTTTTGGGTGTAATTCATAATAGATCTCTATATTGTTGAAAAGAAACGATGTTAAAAGGAATTATATCTTATTGGTTCCTTATAGTATATAAATTGTTTTATGTTAAATCTATTATTAGACCCTCACTCACACGAAATATCCAAAAAAAATTGAAATTCATTCAAATTCAATTTTATTTTCATGGCTATTTATAGTGTAGTTATCAGTGAACAAATCAGCAGAATTTCACATTTATAACACAAATAATGAGCATTTTATACGAAAAATAAGCTGAAATGTAGGAAACCTGAATCTTTAAACGCGATTTCCCACAAAACTTCTATTTCGTATTATGCCCTTGTATCACTAAGGGTGCGATATATACTTACGATATTATAGTATGGAGAATTTCGTTGTACTGATGACGTAGCAGGGGGCGGGGAAGCACATCCTTCTGTCATTGGGTGCTCATGGTACATAAAGCTATGTAGCATCGCCGTTGTTGCTGGCAAGGTGCTCGGCTCCGATAATTGAAAAGTTGCGTAAGGTGATATGTCTTCTGAGGTTTCTAGGAAAATTGAATTTCTTTAGTGAATTTTAAGAGTGAATAGAAGAATGAAATATATATATATATATATATATATATATATATATATATATATATATATATATATATATATATATATATATATATATATATATATATATATATATATATATATATGAATTCTTGATTTTTACCTGTTTGTTCATGCGTATAGAGCTCATGTATTACAATAATGGGGCATATACATAAACAACAAAATAGATATAAAGGGCCTAAGTTCGATATATGCCCCATTATTGTAATACATGAGCTCTATACGCATGAACGATTATACATCGGTTAAACAGAGATTCAAGAGTCAAGTAGTATTGTGACAACTACCGACGAACATTCTGGTGAGATACAATTTATTTTATTTTATTTTAGTGTATGTGTATATATGTTTTATATTTAGGCATTTGAATTGTATTTTATCCCGATTTTAGCTGATGAAGATGGAAACTCCATTGAAACGTCCAATGAATTTTAATTTTAAAATGTAATGTTCGAAATAAACCTGTTATACCAATAATTGATATCTCTTGGAATATATATATATATATATATATATATATATATATATATATATATATATATATATATATATATATATATATATATATATATATATATATATATATATATATATATATATATATATAGTGGCGTAGATAGCTTTTTGCGATGGGGGGGGGATATGGTTTTGTGTAAAATTTCATAAGTTTTTCGTCTAGAGTTTTATTTGTTAGTAAAAATAATCTTTCATGTAGTACAAAATAAGCAGAAAAAAATTTTTAAGGCTTAATATCGCCTTGACGAATTAAATATTTCTTCTACACTTTAAACTAACGAGAACAGCAGGTGTCGCAGCAAAAAAAATTGTGATAAAACTTATCAGTTTTGATGAATTTATTAGCTGATTTGTCAACTTCGTATGAATCATGCATGAAAACTCCAAAAATCATTTTAATATATTTAGTCTAGTCAAGGAGGCCTCGATAGCCCAGCGATGAGGTGTATCGCTTGTAAACAGAGGATTGTGGGTTCGAGTCCCACCTTGCTCTTGAATTCCGGAATTTAGTGGTTCAAAAATTAATCTGTTGGGCGATGACATAGATTCAAGCCCATTGGCCGGCGGAACCGGCGTTAAACTGTAGGTCTCTCGAAATAAAAAAAAATAGTCTAGTCAACAAGTGCTTCTTTGTTCAATTTTTTTCAGCGGTTTCGGAAAAATAAAAGCAAAGTGTTATTCGATTTGTAGCATGTAGATGTTTTTTGAGAAAATTAATAATTCGCAAGCGAAAATTGTGAAAGTTATAAACAATATACCTACCTACTGAAAAAAGAGGTTTGATTTTTTGCCAATATGTCAAAAAATGGGATTTTTGAAATCTGAAGAAAGATTCAAAAAGAAGAAGAAATTTCCCAAAAGAAAAAATTAACTTCCGGAAGTGTAGAGTCAATATTCATAATTTTCACAGAGAGGTAAAAATACAGCCGAAAAGGGGTAACTTCGTTTGGGCAAGTCACGCCCATTTAGGACACTCCAACAATGAACATTATTTAACCATATAAAATATGAAAAGTTACTGAATTGGTGAATGAACAATAATCCGGCGATAATAGAAATTTTTCTATTAGTTATGCAATAGTTAATTAACAATTTTTTGGTGCTTGAACATGAAAATTGTGATAACTGTTAAAGTATAGATATGAGATCTTTTCATTCTTGGGTCTATTATACTGAATCCCTGTTGAAAAAATAAAAAATTTAGATTTTTCAGTTTTTTACTAATAATTTACGTAGTTTTGCAAAATCAAAATGAAATTTTTTTATGAATTTAATGATCCATTTTTTATTATTGGAAGCTACATGGAAATGGTTGTTTGCAATGTTCATTTCCAATTGTTTGAAAATTTGTTATGAATGAATGCATTGTTTTTAAGAGAATCAGGAAAAAAGTTATGATTATAGTGTTTAATTCTGCAACTAAGTAAATTGTTAGTAGAAAACTAAAAAATCGAATTTTTTAACGGGGATCTATTCTGAGGTCTTTCGAAACAAGCTCCAAGGAAGGAAAAAAATATTAGATTTATAGTGTGACACTTAATACACTTGCAATGTTCTTGTTGAAGCAGCAAAAAACTAACACGCGAAAAATAGCGATAAAAATTTGTTGTCGCTGGATTTTATTCACCAATCCAGTAAGAACCTGAAATTTTTCATTTCTTAATTTCCATATTGAATAAAGTTGAATAATGTTTATTGTTGAAGTTTCCCAAATGGGCGTGACTTTCGCAAGCCAGATTACCTTTTTTCGGCCGTATTTTTACCCCTCTGAGAAAATTATAAATATTTATCTTACAGTTCCGTGAGTTAAAAATTTCTTATAGGTAATTTCCTTCTCTTTTTGTATCCTTATTCAGATATCAAAATATCTATTAGTTTTTGAGATATTTGAAAAAACAAACTGTTTTCTTTTTCTTTCAGTAAAGTGTTTATCACTTTCACAATTTTCCTGAACGGAACTTAATTTTTTTCAAAAACTATCTACATGCTATTTGCTCATATTCTTCCGAGACTGAAGAAAAAAGTTGAACAAAAAAGCACTTGTAACTAGACTGTAGTACATCTTTCTCCAAGATTCATGATGTAGAAGTCTAGCTATCGCAAGAAAATTTTTACTAACTCGATAATTTTTATTAACTTCAAAATATTATGGAGTAATTTAATCAGTCACTAGGACCAAAAAACGTGTTTGAAAGAGCTCAAATGGCTGAATTGGAAAATTTCATGTACGAAAGAAGAAGTCAACCAAAACCTTATCGCACTTCTTCTCTTTCTAAATTTTATACTACCTATACTATTGAACAAAACTTCTTTAGATATAATACTACACCATCAAACAAAGGCTCGAGCACTTTCGTTTAATAGTGAGTAAAGTGTACAATTTAGAAAGAGATGTGCATGGAGATTTTGGTTGACTTCTTCCTTTCGAAATGAAAATTTTTCATTATAGCCATTTGAACTTTTTTGCTCAAAGTGATCGATTAAACTTACTAATTCAAAATCGAATAAAATATGCTCAAAACTACTAGTTACTTTATAATGTTAAAATTATGCCCATTCCTGATTGGTCGGCCTGTTCGAAGCGCGGAAATTATAAAATACATAATTGCACAGCCGTCACAAAAACATATCTAGGTGATTTTTTTATAATTGCACATACATAATAGCAGAAGAGGTGCTAGTGCTTAGTAAATTTCATGTAAAGGTACTTGAATACGTACGTAGATACGAAGACTATTATTCAGTTCTATTATAATTATCATAGGCTCATGGGGGGGATTGATCCCCTTGATCCCCCACCCCTATCTACGCCACTGTATATATATATATATATATATATATATATATATATATATATATATATATATATATATATATATGTGTATATATGTGTATATTTATTTATTTATTTATTTCATTCTTGTTTGTTTTGTTTTATTGCGTTGTATTGTAATTAGTTGTATCGTTTAGGAATAACAGGCCACAAAAGCAACTTAATTAAATATTCAACGTTAAATTTTGATTATTGAAATTTATTTGACGTTTAACTAATATCACCCTATGTTATTATTACTTGAAACAATTTCTTTTGTTTTAACGCCGCAATATTTGCCACTATACTTTCACTTTGGTCATACTTGATTTTTTTTTTCACATATTCTTGAATTTTTAGTGTTTGTTTTTTTGTATAAAGTTTGTTTTCTTGTATATTATTTCAACCTGAATGTTGTTGGATAAAAGTGTAGTTTTAGTTAGTAAGTAAAACGTTCTAGGTACAACAGATACGAGTAGCTGGAGAATTTATGCATTGGATGTAATTTTTTCTGGCTGGACTGACACTTGACTAGAGTATTGGGTAACAATGAAATTTATTTTCATTTTGCTCAATAATGTCCTTCACTATTATTATTTATATTAATTTTGAAAAAACTGGAAAGTCAAAAAACAGGCAACTATGATGACGGCTGTGGCCATCTTCACTTAGTAATCACGTGTCTTTCAGTCGGATATTAGCATTCAGGTCTGCTAATATTAGATAGTAAAAAGAACCACAGAAACCATTTCACACATAATATTCAAAATGGAATTTTGAAAAATGAAAAAAAATGTCCTATTCAATTAAAAATCAGCATACAGGACTGTTAATATTAGATGGTAAGGGAAACCTGTTTGGTCATTACGTGGGTGGGGGTTGATAACATCAGTCAACATAGTTGAAAAACAATCATAAATCCCTCTTAATTATACGAACTGCACTGTTACAATCTTCAGCGTATAAGGCCGAAGTAAATTGAATGAAAACATGAAATAAATTATCAAAATTTAGTATTCATGTTATTTCTACATCATCTCAATTTTCGTTACTAACCAGGAAAATATCTTTAATTTATGAAATCTACGAATGATTTTCATATTTCAAAATTAAATTCAATACTAGTAGGTACTCACTAACAAGTGTCTACACTTTTGTGAGAATAAATTTTATTGATTATATAACTCATGTATGAATAAGCCAATAGAATCCGTGAATTTTGCATAACGACGTAGTATAGATAAGTGAATATACCCTTGACGACGTGATATAATCGTTTTGGTGTTTCGCCTCGTGTCAAAATGTATATATATTTTCATATTCACGGTGTTTTGACGTTTGTCAAAAAAAAATAATATTTTTTATTCGTTATATAATCGTAACAAATACCACTCGAGCAATCGAAAATAATCGATTATACTGACCTCGTCACTCGGCGTATTTTTTTAAAACACCACTCGAGCTGCGCTCTCGTGGTGTTTCGCAAAATACGTTCGTGACTCGGTAGTATAATCGATTATTTTCGATGCTCTTGTGATATTATTACTGAGAATTCCATCTGAATGTTAGATATTAGATTTGAATGTAAAAATATTGTAAAACCATATATTCGCTTCTAAATAAACATTACGAGTATTATTAGAAACCAAATAGACTGAGCCCTTACCTGGTATTTTTTCTCCAGCTTGTAAAGCTACTTTGTGGATTGTCGCATAATATCTTTCCCTTTGAGCTTCAGCATTTTGTAAATTTTCTAATTGTTCTTTGGCAGCTTCATTTTGACCTTTAAAATGTAATAAAAGAAATAAACAGTTATATGGTTTTAACTGGAATACTGAATTACAAGATACTAATATTTTACTCACGTCGTCTTAGACATGATATCACTAGAATAGCAGTGAATAACACTCCTAATACCACTGCGACGGCAGGAAGAATGATCTTGATATCTGTATAAAATGCACCACTATCTTCTCTTTGTTTCATGAGGTCAGGGGGTGGGACATCTGAAATTATTATGTACAAATACCTCTTTTACTTTTATTTTTGAAATGTCCATGTTTCGTGAAACAATTAAAGGGTTCTAGAGTATACACTTAGAAAAAACTGAAGTTTTGAAATTTATTCTTTCCATTTTTCTATGTTTATATATATATATATAACAAAGTTTTGATAATTTTCATCATTCTCAATTTTACTTGAATGTATTTGATGGAGTTCAATATAATCGATATTATATTGAATTATATTCACGAATAATAATTAATCTCACAAAAATAACAAAAATGTTATTTATCTCAATTTGAGAACTACGTGAGAAATAATAAATCAACTAAAATACAGAAAAATTTGGAATGACATTTACTTGAATTAAGTTTAAGAGCAAGATACACAGAAGCTAACTTCAATAGATAAAATAGTGAAATGGGCTACAAGTTACCTCCATCCTTTGTAAGAGTCATAAAAACAAATTCCTCTGTAGAATAGCCTGCCACATTGTGTGCTTCTAATTTCACCACATACTGGGTGGCCGGAGTTAACCCAGTGATCGATGTTTTACGCTGGGGCTTGAGCGCGTTTGACACTGGAAATGGATAAGGCATTTTACTTGACACTTTTTTTTTATTATCTCAAGGTAAAATAAATATACATGAAAATATGAAAATTGCAAGTATGCCGCATGATAGCAGCTATATGAATTGAACAGTTCTTTATCAATCGAAAACTATTGAATAACCCATCAAAAAAGTATCGTGTACACTACTGATACAGTAGGCTAATATTCGACATATATAAACGGTCACTATGAAGGTAAAATCACATAAGAACACAAACACTAGTCCAATCGGAAGAGGTGTGCGGTAGAGTGACACAATGTCACATTAAACTGATCAGTATGCCTTCAAAAAACTAAACTGGGAAGAGAAGAAAGAAGGGTATACACATAGATGGTCAACAGCTAACAAAAGTACGCTTCGCTGACGATATTTTCCACTAACAGATAATCTGAATGATATTAAGCAGATAGTAAAGGAATGTCAGGTAGTCTGTTCTGAGGTTGGTTTAAAACGAAATATATGACAAACCTGATTCCTAGTGAAAGTGTTAGCCGTTGGGGTTCACAGGATGAAACTTGTGGATTGCTAAATTCACCTAGGTCATGAAACCAAGAATAATCCTAGACAACCAAACCTGTGAATTGAAGAGAAGGAAAACATTTTCTTGTGCTGTCTATGGAAGACTGAAAGATCTATTAAAAACGAGAATTCTATCATCACTGAAAAGTTTTCAATCAGTTTGTCTTGCCTGTTATGACCTACTGTGCGGAAATCATAACCCTAACTTCTACATCTGCCAAGAAGCTGAGAACAACTCAACAAAAAATGGAGAGGTATATGCTTGGGGTGTTGCTATATCGTATCTAAAACAAAGATCTGCGAAGGAGAACCGGTGTCACTGATGTCATATCATAGATCGCTAGGCTTGAGGGGGACTGAGCTGGGCATGTTGCTCGAATGGCGGATGGAAGATAGCTCGAATGGAGACGGAGAGCCGACATTGAGAGAATGGAAAGCAGTTGGATGCGTAGCGCTCAAGATACGAGGCAGTGGAAATAATTGGGCGAGACTTATTTATATACAGGAGGGGATGCATAGGACTGAGTGACGATGTGATGATGATAATTAAATAATTATCTGCGAGAACTACTGATCCCAGAATCTTAGCATATTTGCCCTGGTTTGTGTTGTAAACGCGAACACTAACTAGCAGGTATCCATCGAAACTACTAAAACTATAGGTCTCAAAAATTAAAAAAATTGATATGTGAGTGCTGGCAAAAGACTGGCCAGCCTTAGCCTTGATCTTGAGAATATTTATCATATCCTGGCATTAGTCTTAGTGTCAAGACCAAGACAAGTGCGTTGGTATTGGCACCAAGACTAAAGCCAGAGAATAAATATTCTCAATACCTCGGTATTGCGAACCCCTACAAAGATTGAACAAATTCTCTCTGTTCTGGAATTTATTCGTTTCGCTCTCAACATTTTACTTTCACCAACTTCATTATAAAATTTTGTAAAATACCACAATTGTTCCAACAAAATTAAAAAACCTTATTATTGCTGGATGTGATTCCCAAATTTAATTTATTTGAGGATATAATTGGATAATTGTTATTGATGCTATAATGAATAGATGCAATGTGCATATGCACATGAATTGATGTTGCTATAAAAATTATTGTTATTGTCATTGCTATAAAAATCGGAATATTGAATTTCTTTTGTTTAGCAGCAATATGATATCAATATCGTTTACCTTACGCACAACTCTTCAGCTTAGTAGAAAAAAATTATCTATAAATTATTATGTGTTAATTGTAACAACATGTATATCGCTAGAACATTGATGTGCTATAATTTTACTTGTCTTGGTACTCCCTAGTTTTTTCATTGAGAATCTAATAAGTCTACTTCAAATATCTGATTAACACTACTAGGTATATAATATAAATACATTATATAAAATGGCGAAGGCGCCGGTATATCTGTTCAACGGAAATATTTTTAGAAATTTAATTTATGCATATGCATATGCATATATATATATATATATATATATATATAATATATATATATATATATATATATATTATATATATATTATATATATATATATATATATATAATATATGTATATATATATATATATATATATATTTATATATATATATATATATATATATATATATATATATATACTAGCTGACCCGGCAAACGTTGTTCTGCCATATAAATATTTTTATCTATCTATTCATCTATCTACCGATGTATCTATATCTATCTATCTAACTATCTATCTATCTGGATAGTTATCTATCTATCTAACTATCGATCTATCTGGATAGTTATCTATCTTTCTATCTATCTAATCTAGATAGTTATCTATCTTTTTATCTATCTATCATTCTATCTATCTATCTATCTACATATCTATCTATCAATCTATCTGCCCCGGCAAACGTTGTTCTGTCATATAAATCATTTTTATCTATCTATCTTTCTATCTATTCATCTATCTATGTATCTCTATCTGTATAATTATCTATCTATCTATCTAACTGTATATCTATCATTATATCTATCTATCAATCTATCTCACCCGGAATACGTTGTTTAAATTATTAAAATGGCTATTAGAAAATATGGGTTATTGATAGAAGGGTGGAAATTTAGAGTTGTATGTATTTTTTAAAGCTGTATCCTAAAAAAATTTAACAGAAAATTTTTCCTGAAAAATAGAAAAAAATTAAGGGGTTATAACCCTCAACATTGAGGGGAATGAAAAATAGACGTTCACCGATTCTCAGATCTAACCGATATGCAAACAAAATTTCATGAGAATCGGTCCAGCCATTTCGGAGGAATTTAACAAATAAAAAATAGGGGTTTATCGTAGAGGGGTGAGAATTAAGGGTTGTATGTATTTTTGAATGTTGTATCATAAAAAAGTAGAACAAAAAATTTTGTCTGAAAAATAAAAAAAATGAAGGGGGGACCATCCTCAACAATTAGGGGGATAAAAAATACATTTTGTTCGATTCTCAGACCTAACCGATATGCAAACAAAATTTCATGAGAATCGGTCGAGCCATTTCGGAGGAGTTCAACAAATAAAAAATAGGGGTTGATTGTAGAGGGGTGAAAATTTAGGATTGTGTGTATTTTTGAATGCTGTATCATAAAAAAATAGAACAGAAAATTTTGTCCGAAAAATAAAAAACAAAAATTAACAATTAGGGGGATGAAAAATAGTTGGCCGATTCTCAGCCTTACCCGATGTGCACACCAAATTTCTCGAATTTGAGAATCGGTCGAGCCATTTCGGAGGAGTTTAACTTCTAACACCGTGACAAGAGAATTTTATATATTAGATATATTATATATATATATATATATATATATATATATATATATATATATATATATATATATATATATATATATATAATATCACATGATGAGCATTGTTTACTTCATTAGAATCTACAAATTGATTACAGTATCGTCTGAATATTCTTATTTGCCTTACCTAATGCCCACTGAGAATCAACTGCTTTCCTGTATTGAAGTATGAAATATGAAATCGGACATCCGTTGTCAGGCCATACGTGCAATCTCAAGATGACAGACGTAGAGTTTGGAAAAATGAATGAAGCAGCTGAAGGTACACCGGGAGGATGACCTTGCGTACGTGCTTGTAGGGGATGACTAGCAGGGGAAGTACCAATTCTATTGTGGGCGGTCAGGTACAAATGATATGTTGTTCCACAAGAGAGACCCTGAAACCATGTGTTATAATACAGCATTCAAACCATTTAAATTCACTGAATATCTTTGGATCACTTATATTCTATATAGCATAGACTGTGGACGGTTGTAACAGGGTACGGTTGAAACAACTCGAATATTACCGAAACTATGCGCATTTCGTTGAGAAATATGAAAGATACTCGGGCTGTGAGTCTCAACATGATATACGGTGCTGCAACAAACTTCGCATGCCAAAAATACTTTTGAAGAGGCCTATTGTGTTTTGTTAACCAAAAGTAAGTATTTTTGATGAATTTCTTCACGATGTAGCTGATAATTATCAATGAAATTATTGTAGTTGAGTGTTTGCATAAGTAATTGTTGTGTTTTAGAGATTATAAGCTAGTTCATTGTCAAAATGGAGGCGAGGGTACATTTGTAACAATTTTAGTAGGGATGATTGTAACGATTTTAGTGAAAGCGATATATTGTTGTACAACAACACCTAGGGGCTTTTTTGAGGCGATGTGTAGAGAAATACGGCATTAACTATGTCTCTTTATTGGTTCGAAGATTCAGTTTGTTTTATTATTATCGTGAGATTATTTTGAGTTATGAAAGAAATGATAAAATTGAAAAAGGGGAACCAGTGTTCGCGACAGCAAGATCGAGAATCAAGACGATACACTCAACAATATCGTTTAATCTAGCCCTAGGGTGTGTTATGCAAAACGTAGGTAAATAACGAAAATTTGAGAACTAGAGGAGGCCAAATGGTCGCGTATGCAGAGGACATACTCATAGTAACGAAGAGACTATGCAAAATATATGTGTTATTATGCACATATATATTTAAATATATATATATATATATATATATATATATATATATATATATATATATATATATATATATATATATATATATATATATATATATATATATATATATATATATATATATATATATATATATATATATATATATATATATATATATATATATATATATATATATATATATATATATATATTTATATATATATATATATATATATATATATATATATATATATATATATATATATATATATATATATATATATATATTTAAATATATATGTGCATAATAACACATATATTTTGCATAGTCTCTTCGTTACTATGAGTATGTCCTCAGCATACGCGACCATTTGGCCTCCTCTAGTTCTCAAATTTTCGTTATTTACCTACGTTTTGCATAACACACCCTAGGGCTAGATTAAACGATATTGTTGAGTAGGGTAGAAGGTAGAAACTCTAAAGTGAAAAGAAATTAATAGCTTAGGGTGCTTGTTTTACTTTGATTTTCTTTAAATTAAAAGACGGTTGACCTTCAAATCCTAAAAATTTTCGCCTATTGTGTATTTTTGACACCTTCTGTAGCCTCCTCAAACCAAAACCTCACGAGCCGCCACTGTATATATATATATATATATATATATTTATAAATATATATATATATATATATATATATATATATATATATATATATATATATATATATATATATATATATATATATATATATATATATATATATATATAAATACAATGGCGGCTCGTGAGGTTTTGGTTTGAGGAGGCTACAGAAGGTGTCAAAAATACACAATAGGCGAAAATTTTTAGGATTTGAAGGTCAACCGTCTTTTAATTTAAAGAAAATCAAAGTAAAACAAGCACCCTAAGCTATTAATTTCTTTTCACTTTAGAGTTTCTACCTTGAGCCCTACAACTCCTATTTACAATATTCACAAAAACTCTTCTCAGCCAATTAATCAATTCATCAAATTTTTTTTTCTTTCACAAAATAGGTACCTACCTACCTACTTAACGAATTTGTTAACAGCTGCTGAGAGCAAATAAATAGTTATGATATATTTTTGAAGATTAGCGGGATTCTGCGATCTTTAACGTTAGCAAAATGATCTATAATATCCTCATAAAATTTTTCGTCTTTCGCCAAAAGTTTTACCAATTCCTTTTCAATAGACAACAAACTAATATTTTTCAAACGATCCTGGCTCAATGAATTTCGTAAATAAGTTTTAATTCTTTAAGAGTGGAAAACGAGAGCTCTACGGAAGCCGATGTCACCGGGATAGAAACAATTAGACATAAGAGTTTATAAACTTGGGCTAAATCTTGATTGAAATCATTATCAAAAAGGTATTTAATAGTCCTCACATGATTTTCATTTTGCCCCAAAATTTCATTGTCATCATAAACAACACACAGTTCACTTTTTATGGCCACCTTATCAAAAAGAGTGTATTTTTGACATAAATTTTCCAAAAGGTTATCTAGAAAATAAGCCGAAAATCCGGTTAACAAATTTTTATTGAGTAAGTTGAAGAAATGCAGTTCTTTCAAATCAGAGAACCTTATTTCTATTTGACCCCTAATAGTATCCAAAATTTCATAAAATATTTGCTTATAGTGAAGCTCCATATCTGCGTAACTGAATTTCTTTCGTTTTGGGCTAAATTGAGTCGTATCATCAGTAGTTTGAAATACAGAAAATAGTTTTTTAAAATAAACTTCTGCACGAAATTCTGAATTTTTTTTCAAAAGAAACTTCAGCCGATTTCGTGAGTAAATTACATCTGAAAACTTGTGCTGTAAAATTTGAAAAACTATTTCTGTTTGTTCAAAAATCAATTTAAAGATGTTTAAAAAATATATTAAATTCCTTATCTTGTAAGTAAGATATTAATCCGCGTGCTGTATTTAAAGTTACTTTATCAGTGAAAAATTCCTCACTTTCAACTAGGTATAGAATTAAATCCTCACATCCTAAGCGGCCCCAAACAGAGACATTTTCCCTAGTAAAAAGTAAACACTGACAACAAAATAATTTATTTTTTACCTGTGATCCGGTTAGGCAAGGATGTCTCTCATAATTTCTTGTATTGAAACCGCGGTTTTGTTGTCTGTTACGCTGCACCAAATTGTTTAATTCAGGGGTAGGTCGCAATTTTTTTATCAAAACTTTATCCTCATAACTTAGTGCACTAAAGTTATGAGATAACAAATATTCCACTAAGTCACCATTGAAATTTTTGAAATTAACTTCAGTAACCAAACTCATTTTAAAACAATACGCGAGCAATATAAGTAAACACGCTGCCATTAGTAACTACGATCACACTACGATTCAATTAATGCTTTCCAACGAATTCACTCGATGTCACGCGAAATTCTATAGTTGGGATTGGTCGACATTTTATGAGACTGGGTTGCTATCCGTGTTGCAATTTACATGTATTTTGCTTTTCTATTGCAATGAAGTATTCATTCGGAGTATTTGCACCGTTGTTTGCTTTTCTGTGGCAGGCATAATGAACGTTGAGAATATACCTTTCTAAGCCTCCGCAGCGTTGCCACAAATCTTGAAATGAATGAAATGCAGTAAATGTAAATACCTTCTATCTTAATTAATAAATTATATTATATGATATAGGTTGAAAGGAAGGTAGGTGCATAAAATAATATGATTCTGATTAATATGAATATGCTGAATGCTGACCATTCAATATAATATATTAGTGATACACGGAATATTATTGAGGAGGCTTAGCCTCCTTAGCCTCCTTTGACTAGCCGCCCCTGATATATATATATATATATATATATATATATATATATATATATATATATATATATATATATATTTATATATATATATATATATATATGAATATATATATATTAGAAAATTTGTTTCCATAAATTATTCATTCAAATACCTGCTTATCATTATACTAGCAGATAAACTATAATAAATAACCAATTCTTATAGCAATAAAAAATTGAAAGAAAATACATTACATAGATTTAAATTCTCATATTGAATTTCTCAATTTCTGAAACTAAATATGCCGCCCTCCTCGAAACACTTATCAATACGCATATACGAATACAGGTAGCCATGAGACTATTACTGTTACTTACTGTTTCATATTTTTTGGCTTAGCTTTCATATTTCCAAATGTCTGGAGTGAGACGTTCGATAAGAATCGTCCTTCCAAAAATATCTTAATTGTGAGTTTGAGTTTCAATAACATTTGAAATGTTCGACTGTAATAATTTGTGCTGTACTATGATATGGGTGTATCAGAACAACAGTGGTCCAAGTCCATTTTACAAAGTTTTGTTTAATTAAGATATTTGCGTTTGTGTTTATAGGTTACTTCTTGTTATTTATTTCAAATTGGATTCATTAAATTCTTTTTGGTGATGTATTGAATTTTATTTCTCTTATACTTCATGAATGATAATTTCAAACACACCTAACTAAGATTTTATGTTATTCATTTTACTTGCTCTGAAAACATTCTTTTACAATTTTACAGAAAATAAATTTGAATTGTAGAGTTACAAATTCAAATTTGTGTGTATTAGGATTGCACAGATGTTTTTAGACTAAAACAAGTAAGTAAAATGAAATTTATATCAAAAAGCAATTCTAACATGAATATTAAAAAAACTAGCTAATCTATTCGTGGAATTGGTATTCGTTGTTGAACTTTTCATCACTCAATAACTGATTACTCTGATCCTGACCATCTTGGAAGAATGTTCTTGTATTAATTTTAACAGGAAGATTTTTATGAAATTGATAAAAATAAGTGGTATAAAAGGTAGAAGCGATTTTTTATCGTTCTTCTTTACTATACCTATGGCTCGTCGTTGCATGTACAGAGGCTCACGATTAACCGCTGCTAAAGATGTGAATTTCTTTCCAACGCACTTCTTTATTAAGGAAATCTCTCGAAAGTCCATAACATTTACGACATTCTCTCTAAATAATAAAGAAAATGGTTGTGCACGTGAATTTGATGACTTGAATATTCAGTTAATTAACTGAATTTTTAGTCACATAGTCACATCCACTAATTGAAGCAATACGTGTCCTGACAGGAAAAATAGGACTTGAGTCACCTTTGCTCTGAACATTTTCATTTTTAATTCACAGCAATACCAATCTAGTGGTATTTTGAAGGCAACTATTGAGGAGTGGACTTGGATTTTTGTTGCTCTGAAAAGGAACCGTATTGGGCGTACTGAATCGAGAATAAAATAGACTATCAAAATTTTGGACTTGAACCACTGTTGTTCTGATGCATCCATATAATCAACGGTTTCAGAGATATAAGTATTTTTCTTAAATATTAAAGACCGTGAAATTGAACATTGCTCTACCGCATTGGGTATACGAAAAAAAAATTTTAATGGTGAGATCATATATATATATATATATATATATATATATATATACATATATATATATATATATATATATATATATATATATATATATATATATATATATATATATTTTATAATCAAGCTATTTTAAGTTTTTTTGCTCTAATCAAAAAGATATATTGAATGAAAAAGAAACGGTGTCATGGGACACCAGGTAGGAACGAAGTTCCTTCGGATAATATAGAAGGGCCACAATTTGCGAAAACGAAACATGTGCGTGTCGGGGCGCACGACAGAAGTGATAACTTATACTAATCCAAGTTGAAATAATTAATATTCGAATGTGGGGCTAAAAGCTCATACGATATTGTAAATTAAAAAATTTAAAAAACCAGGAGTAACATCTGGGATTCGAAGCCAGAATTACGGCACACCAGGGTTCAGTACTTAGACCACTCGATCGTCAACGCAAAGTAAAGTTTAGACGCAAGATTGTATATAACATAGAGATATTACAGATAGAGGCGACAAGCCAGCCTGAAACTTGTCAGCTCGGGTGAGGGAGAGAGAGAATCTGAAGGTTAGGTTAGACTCTGACAGTTACGTCTGTCTATGTTTACATCTGATAAGGACAGAAAAACCCTGCGATCGTCTCTCTCTTTCGCTCCCACTGAGTTTCGAGACTGACGTTGCCACTTACAGAGCGGCCTATGGCTTGTCGCCTCTATCTGTAATATCTCTATGGTATATAACGAGAGGATAACGTATCGCCACGCTATATAATTGAATATAAACCTACAATACGTAGCCATTATTTTATGGAACAAATTTATAAAGCTTTTATCTTTTCATTATGCCATATCTGATTCCTATCGTGATCTGTTCTTTTATGCATATAACTTATAAAAAATTATTTCGATGTTCCACAACTGACGTTTGCGAGTTGCTTGTACAGAGTGGTCCAAATTGGACACTTTTGATAGGAATCACCTATTTCTAGAGGAGTTAGAGAAAAACTAGCCTACATGCTACGAGATCAATTTTCGTGAGAAAATGAATGCCGAAAACAGCACATTGATATCTTGACTTGTTCGAATGATACAAGGTGTTTTTCAATTTTTCGCATTTTTGACCGAACCCCGTAACTTGTTTGTTTTTGAACATTTCTTGTTTCTGTGAAAACATCCTTCAGGCATTTTTTTGAAAGGAATTCAATGGTGTTCCCAGTTTTTTATTAAAAAATATGGTTTTGAAGCTATAACATTAACTTGTATTTTTTCTTATGGACCACCCTTAATTTTTTTACATATTCGTGTTTGAAATGAAATTCTCTTTTCAAATATATATAATAGTTGCTACTGCCTGAATATGAAACAAATTACCTTAGCAACTACAGTCTATGCGTACTGTCAAACAATTATTATTAAATGCAGTTTACTTCACAAGTTAAGTGTGCTTCTTTGAACTGAGTTTTGAAATTACTAGAATACTTATCTGCCAGTTAATTCAAAATATATGAAAATTACGAAAAATATGATATGCTAAAGTGTTATTGGGAATCACATGAAGATGCTCAGGCTGCCAGCAATCTTTACTTTGACCGTTATCCTGAAAGGAGACAACCGTTTCGGGATATGTTCACTAGATTGCAGCAAAACCTAGTTAATTACGGTTCTTTTTTTCAAACCCAAGGACAAAAGTTTACGAAGCCAGGAATAGAGATAGTTAGAAGAAGTAACGGTTTTGGGGGAAATACAAAACCAACCCAATATTTCACTTCGCAAAATGCAGTTGAATACAGGTATTCCAAAGACTAAAACAATGCGTCTTCTAAAAAAAAATAAATTCAAACCGTATAGAGTAAGAAAAGTTACTACCAAATGACCTACAATTTATGCTCAAATTTTGCCAATGGTATTTAGGAAAATGTGCTGAAAACCCAAACTTTGGACAGAATATCATATGGACTTATGAAGCATGCGTTAGCAGCTCTGGTATTTTTAATAGATACAATTCCTACAATTGGACTTTGGAAAATCCACATATTATAGTGGAGACACAAAATCAAGGCCGATACAGTTTCAATGTTTAGGTCGGTATTTTTAGAGGAAGGTTTATCGGTCCCTATATCTATGAGGGTAACCTAACGGCAGCGCGATATTTGGAAATATTGCGGGAATTTGTTGAACCAATGATGGATGATTTGCCATTACAACAAATTGGAGACGTATACTTCCAACAAGACGGGGCACTGTGTCATAACGCACACATCATAACGGCGTTTTTAAATGAAATATTTACGGACAATAATTGGCTTGGCAACCGGGGTCCTGTTCATTGGGCGGCAAGATCCCCCGATCTTACGCCTCCAGATTTTTACCTCTGGGGAAGAATGAAGGACCTCACATATAAACGCCATCCTGATTCCCGAGAAGCGTTGGAAGCAGCAGTGCGACATGCCTTTCGTTCAATACCTGCGATAGAATTGATTAATGCTGTCAATAATGTTAGGAAGCGAAGTCAATTATGTTTTGATTTAAATGGTGCTCAATTCGAACACATGTTGTAAATAGTTTAAAAATATTGTTGTTCTTGTTATTCTATTTATTGATTAAATTTATGCGTTATTACAAAATAGACACTTATTATTTTTTTTAACAGCTGTTATGTAGAACTATTTTGTTAGGTATTTAGACATGGCTACCCAGATTTTGAAAATTCATCTAAAATAATTCGAAAACAGTTACAATATGAATGTTTTCAAAGAGAAGTAGCAACTATTATATATATTTGAGAAGAGAATTTTCTTTCAAACACGAATATGTAAAAAAATATAGGGTGGTCCATAAGAAAAAATACAAGTTTATGTTATAGCTTCAAAACCATATTTTTTAATAAAAAACAAGGAAAACCATTGGATTCCTTTCAAAAAAATGCCTCAAGAATGTTTTCATAGAAACAAGAAATATTCAAAAATAAACAAGTTACGGGGTTGGGTCAGAAATGCAAAAAATTGAAAAACACCTTGTATCTTTCGAACAAGTCAAGATATCAATGTGCGGTTTTCGGCATTCATTTTCTCACAAAAATCGATCTCGTAGCATGTAGGCTAGTTTTTCTCTAACTCCTCTAGAAATTGGTGTTTCCAATCAAAAGTGTCCAATTTGGACCACTCTGTACATGAATTAATGAGTACATATAATGCATTGGCGATTGATGTGCGGAGTGGGATCAGAAAGAGAAGGGATGAGAGAACGGAAAGAAAGAGGGAGAAAGAGAAAGGTATACAATATTCGCTTGTGTTAACTGAAAGCGTGAATTCCGTCACTCAGTCTACTTCCGTCACACATTTAGTCTCGCATATTTTTAGTTTGGTCCCGCAGCGAAATCCCTATCTCCTCCAAGCATGCCGTAAGGTACTTCGTTCCAAAAATAAATTTATGAATCCAGTACCGAAAAGACGGTTCCTCAACAAACAAAAGCGCATGTGACGTCACAATGTTAATTGCTACTGATCATAGCATACCGCTGATACAGTGTTCTGGCTTTCAATAGATTGAATCTTGTTGTAAGCGTCAATATATTGATAAATATATCTAAAATATCAAACCTGACAAGTTATCGCTCTTGCTTCGTACCAGTATGTACGAATACTAAAAAAACAACTCCCCAGAAAATGTTTTCAATTTTTCCACAGTAATCCACAGGATGTTATACATCAGATATGTATTTTATCGGAATTAGCCTTTATAAATCCTTTATCATACATCACACTAAAGGACCCCGCACATTTAGTTAGAAAAAATAACGACAGCTAAATTCGCTAATTTTTGGATATATTGTAGATACTGGCCAGCTATGAAACATATGAATTTTAAATTCTGTTCCCACGACCGGTTTAGGATATAGAGTGGTCCAAATATATATGTCCAAAAAAATCATATTCATAATTTCAGAAAATGATGTTAACCTACAAATTTTTACTGTAATATGATAACTTCACTGAAAAACCGTTTTTTAAAGGAAGCCATCCAAATAACTTGAAAATGAGCCCGGCATATACAGGCTGTTTACTCGATGAGTTTGTGTATGCGGCTTCAACTTCGACAGTTTTATGCCAAAAAACTCTATTTCTAGCTTCATTGATAACAAACGATATCTAAAACAGTGAAACAAAATACAGCTTCCTACCATGTATAGTTTAGAAAAAAAAAGTGGTCCAAAAGTTAAAATCACAGAATTTTTTTTCTTTATTACTTGAAAACTTTTCATTTGTGAGGTACTGGAGATTAAGTAAGTCGAATAGTCTATAAAAAGTACATATCATGTTGAAACTGACGTTTTTATACCGTATGTTCATTTTTACAGACATACCTCGTAGATAAAAATGTATCTATTAATTATTTTTCATCTTGAGGTGATCAAGATATTAATTTAGAAATTGATGAAGCTCATCTCGATATTAACCTTGTTAGTTTGAGACTATTTTCGAGATATAAAAATGTTACAAAGTATCAGCTATGGATTCAAAATAATGAAGACCGAGAGTCGGTGTCGGGGTACTACTGTACCTGTAAATCAGGTCCAAGAACACTCGGAACATGTGCTCATGTGGCAAAGGTGTTGTGGTACCTTGGTTATTCTGGTATGCTCCCGCACATGAAATATCCTTTTCCTAAAATTATAGATTCGGTAAACAACGCGATTTCAATTGATATTCAAATGTGAAAATAATTATTCAGTCAGGATACTAGACTTATGGTCAAAGAACGTATTTCACTGTACCTGTATCTTGAAAAGTGAGTCTATGGATCTGGAAGAAGCGATTCCAAACCACCCTAAACAATAAAAACTGAATATAAGTACTATTCTTACTTGTCTCGTTGAAATCCAATCAGTCCCATTAGAATCATTAGATATACTCTCATTTTTCGACATTAGGAAACGAACATACGGTATATGAACTTTAGTTTTAACATGAATGTGGCCTGTTTTTTGAATATTCGATTTGGCAATGAACTCATTTATTTTTCCAGTACTCACAAATAATCCCTGTACAAAATATAAAGAAGAAAAATTCGGTGATGTCAAATTAGACCATCATTCTTTCTAAATTGTACATGGTAGATAGTTGTACTTTCCGTCGACTATTTCGGGTATCCTTTGTTATTATTAAGTAAGAAATAAAGCCCTTTGAAACATAATTGTCGAAGTCGAGACCGTGATTACAAACCCATCGAGTAAACAGCCTGTATATGTCGGACTCAATTTTGAGTTATATGAGTGACTATCGTCAAGCTATAGCTTTCCACTGAGGTTATCGCATTTCACAGAAAGTCTGTATGTTACCAGCATTTTCTAAGATTGTAAAGATGGTTCATCGAGACATTGACATTTGGACCACTCTATATCCCAAACCAGCCGTGGGAACAGAATTTAAAATTGACATATTTCATAGCTGGCCAGTATCTATAATATATCCAAAAATTAGCGAATTTAGCTTAGTCGTCATTTTTTCTAAACTAAATGTGCGGGGTCCTTTCAGATAATTTCAGTCAATCTACACGTAGAATTCGTTGACACGGGTGATGGTTTATTTGGTCCCAACAGGTAGAAATTAAACATTTTATACCAATTTATCGGTAGGTATATTCCCTCCCAACCAGAATTTTACGATACTGAGGTGCTTAATCTCTTTCGTCGAAGGAAGTGATTAGGAAGTATTGGCTTTTCCGAAAATAGTAGTAATTAGTAAATTAATAATATAAATACCTGAAATAGCTTGAAATATTTATCATTTAGTTGCTTATTTTCCCACTCTACATATTAGTCAATTCAAGTATTTTCTGCAGTCTGCAATATGGATCTTAAAATATTGTTTTCAAAAAAAATTAAAAAGAGGTGAAAAGCGGTGGACGTGTATAAATAAAAAGTGTAGATCTCATTTGCTCAGTATGGGTGGAGTGGACAATGTAACTGTTACAAAACATGTAAAGGAGCATTGCCATACCGCAAATGTAGAACAGCTAAACCGCACTTCTTGCAAAACAAAGGCTATTGAGGATTTATCGGAGAAGGATGCAAAAATCATTCGCCGGGAGCTTCAAGCAATCTGTCTTCAACGATCAAACGTCAGACGTTGCGTTAATAAGAAAGCATTCGTACAATGCTCGTTTGGTGAAGATCAACATTGAAACATCCATAGGTGAAAAGTTACAAAGTGTACATTTGAATGCTAAAATCACCAATAGTAAAGTAAAAAACCGTTAAAAGTCGTTTGCATTTTATTAAATGTGTCTCATTTCACTGTGGTGTTTAAGGGTAAAGATCTTATACAAATATATAGTTGTGCATATGTTACACTTTTATAGGTATATTTTATTTAATAAAACAAAAATTATTCAATAATACAGTTCTATTTTACTAGTTCCCTCTTAAAATATTTTGCCGGGACCGAATTCACCTATGCAGTGTCACTGAAAAACAAAATATGGAACCGAATTTAATCGTTTTTTTTGACCCCTTCTTTATTGGGAGGGAATTTGCCTATTACCGTTGACACTATACTATCGAGAAATTCCTTTAACAATATGGCCACCCTTCGTGGAGCGATTCTTCGTAAAATTTTATCAATTTCGAATTGTTTATAAATAATGGAAAAAAAATTTTAAAGTGTTTTTCGCATCGACTGTTTTTGTTTTCAAAAACCCAATTAGTGAATAACTCATTTAATTTGAGGCCTGAAAATTTGAAAACATCTAAGCATTTGAATTATAACAAGTGCAAATATATCTTCAATTTTGTTTAGATTCCCAACTATAACTTACTTTTAACATTTTTTCACACATAAACCTCTTTTACCTTCAGTTCGTAACTAGATGCGTGACGTGAAAGGTTGACCTCGTCCAGATTTCCGTGTTCCTTTCTGAAACTCAGCGTGTATCCGCTAATAGGAGCTCCTCCATTGCTTCCAGGTTTCCAGTGAAGTAACACACTACTGCTTGTGGCACTTGTGACGTACAAAATTGGCGCGGCAGGGCTTACTTGTACTAGCAGGTAGTAGGTTATCCGGTCCGAACCTTGACCATTGTCAACCTGTTCAAAACAGGTATTTTATAAATCAGAATTTCCATGACATATTCATTATTATCTTATCATAAAGTAGAACATACTAATGTTTAACGGTTCCTTAGATATAAAACTATTTACTTTGCTCTAATAATTTGTGTTCGTTTAAATACGCTTCTAATGACAAAAAAGGAAATTTCTCAAAAATAAGTTTCTTTTTTGACAACATGATTTTTAGATTATACTTTATTCATGCTTATGCAATATTGTGTTTATATTTGCACATGTTAGGTGAGAAGTGAACTAGTATAAACATGAAAAATTCAACTTAACTAATTAATAACTATTTTGGATTTTACTTTTAAATTACGGTAGACTGGGGACGGTTGTAACAGGGTATGGTTGAAACAACTCGAATATTTTCGAAACTATTTTTGGTGCTACAACGCACTTTGTGAGCTGAACATGGGTACAACAAGGCTTATTGTGTGTTGTTAACCGAAATTGGGTACCTATTTTGGATGATCTCCTGTCGATATAGCTTAATTATAAATAAATTTATCATACTTGAGTGTTTATAAACGTATCTGAAGAAAATTTCAACAAAGAACTTCATTATATGAAACAAATAGCCCATAGCCATAGATATAAACCAGATATTCTTCTAAATATTGTGAATGAGCAACCATATAAGAGATCTAGCAACCTAGTATATCTTACGGATAATACAGATAATATCAAAAAATATAAAACACTTGAGTATAGAGGTGAGTTAACAAATGAAACTTCCAAAATATTTTTGAGTATCAATCATCATTTAGCTTTCAAAACCAAGAATTTTTTAAGTTAAATTCAATGGTGAGAAACTCGTACATGAAAAATTAGATAGTAATATTGGAATTATTATAGATAAAAATCTCAGATTTACTGATCATGTGTCTTCTTGTATCCGTAAAGCTTATGCAAATTTGAAAATGCTTTACCCTCACAGGCACTCTCTAAATACAAAATTAAAGAGACTGTTGACTGAAACTTTAGTATTGAGTCATTTTACTTATTGTGACATTGTGTACGGACCATGTCTCAGAAATATTTACGGAATTAGAAAATATCATCCAGTGATTCACAAGTTGAAGGCATGTAATTGGCTAGATATGAAGAAGAAACGTACATTTCATTCGGCCGTGTTATATCACGCTATTACAATATACAAGAGTTGGATCTCTCTGTTTGAGAAAATTCGTTTTCGATCTGATGTTCATACATTGAATCTGAGATTTAAAGGACTATAATCTACACCATATCATTGCACTTCCGCATTTACTCGATCATTTTCGCTCAAAATATGCTTCGTTTATAACCGGGTACCCTCTTCTCTGAAATATCTTGATATACTCAAATTTGAAAAAAAACTGAAGAAATTTTTATTAAGGAATTTAACTTGAGGGAGGGATTTTGACTGGAATGTTTTCACTGAAATATTTTGTACGGAATTTGTAGTATGGAAAAACCATTTAGAGTCATGTGTTTGGGGCTTAATATAATATCAGTTTTACTGCCTTAAACTCCTTTTAGCAGGAAACTACAGTTCAAGTTAATTTTTAGTATTTTGTTTAAGAAAATTGTATACTGCGAAAAAAAAATTATTATTATTATTATTATTGAGTATAATTATTAAAAACAATAAACGGAAATTGGATGAAAATAATAAATAAGGAGTGTGATTTATGCCCTTAATTTTATTGAAGTCAGACGGGTAGATCTTTTCATAATAGAATCAAGAATCTTCAGTTTTTTTACTCAATGAGCAATATATATATATATATAAATATATATATATATATATAATATATATATATATATATATATATATATATATATATATATATATATATATATATATATATATATATATATATATATATAATATATATATATATATATATATATATATCTATATATATATATATTATATATATATATATATATATATATATATATATATATATATATATATATATATATATATTTATATATATATATATATATATATAAATATATATATAATATATATATATATATATATAATATATATATATATATATATATATATATATATAACTTGACAAAAAATTATCCTGTACAATACAATATCATTCGATAAAGTGATATTGTTTCGATGTAAAATACGACAATACAATATGAACTTACCTGACAAGTATAATTTCCAGTATCAGATTTTTGAAGGTTAGAAATAATAAGTTCTCCCGTATCGAGTAACTGTTGATTATGGTTAGCACCACCTTTTAAAATCTGATCAGAATGCATCCATTCCCTCCTAGGCGAACCCACAGACTCACAAGGCAGTGTAACGGAGCTTCGCCATGGCCTCACAATTAAACCTCCGAATGATATTATTCTTGCAGGTACTGAAAATAATACTTTTGGATTTATGTAACGCCAAGTCTCCTATATAAATTTGATGAAAATTATAAGTCATAAAATTTACTTTTTATCGTTTTTCAGATTTTTTATGGAGCCGTTGATTTAATGTGGAATATGACTCACAAAGCAGTGTAGCTCTTCCATGAACAAACAAGTAAACCTCCGACTGATATTATTCTTGTAGCTACTGAAAACAATACTTTTGGATATACTGTAATACCAAGACTCGTAAATAAAGAAAATAAAAATTTACATCTGTTTTTCGTTTTTCAGATTCTTCATGAGCCCATTAATTCTATGTGGTCTAAATTCTACAATAGTACCAAAAAATATACTTATTCGTTAAACTTAGAAATTTTTTTTAACCACAAAATCAATTAAATATATGGCAATTTATTCAGACATCATTAACTATTGTTATTATTTTTATTACATTCATTTGAAAATCTCATGGCACCTTCCTCCTCCTTAATTTTCTTAGGATCCATGCAATTTCGCACCAACAGATGAGTTTTTGATATCTGAAAATCTTATTTAGCTGAAGATTCCAGGTTTTCGAAGAGATAAATAAATTGTTTCATGAGAAAATATTTGAAGAATGTAATCAGTAAAAACTGCAGCTTTCTCCATTCAAATGGAGGTTGTCTATAGAATCCCAGACTTGGCGTTACTTTGTCTCGAACTTTTGTAACAACATATTTGCATCGATCCATTCATAATCTCTCATGGTTCAGTGAATATAATACATACATAAAATATAGACAAATTGATGGCTGTATAAAGTGTCAATTTATAAATAACCAGATATGATTGAAAATTTCTGTCTACTCATCTGTCAATGGTCGTCTAGCCAATCAAGAAAATAAAGGAAGTAATATTGAAGGACATGTCAACGAAGCCAAGTACTTGGGCATGACACTAGATGAACATTTTCATTGAAAAACATGAGAAACTGAACCTCAGATTCAGACAACTGTATTGGCTTCTCGAACGTTACCCTGAGATGTCAATGCACAACAAACTGCATCTTTATGATCAAATTTTAAAAACAATCTGGACTTCAGATTCAGACAACTGTATTGGCTTCTCGAACTTTACCCTGAGATGTCAATGCATAACAAACTGCATCTTTATGGTCAAATTTTAAAAACAATGTGGACTTCAGATTCAGACAACTGTATTGGCTTCTCAAACGTTATCCTGAGATGTCAATGCACAACAAATTGCATCTTTATGGTCAAATTTTAAAAACAATGTGGACTTATGGCATCCAAGTCCGGTGATGAACCAAGAAAACCAACATCAAACTCATCCAAATATTTATAAATAAAGTATTTAAAATCATTGTCAATTCCACATGATACATCTGCAATCAAGATATCCATTCTAACTTGAAAATGCCTATGGTCGAAAAGGAAATTACGAGATTTGCAGGAAAACACCAGAAAAAACTAGAAATTCAAGTAAACGTCGGAGTGCTCTCTATATTCGACACAAACGGACTTATTCGTAGGCTAAAAAAAATAAAGCCGTCCGAATTAGTATAGTGTCAGTGAAATAGCAAAGGAATTCGAAGCAAATTTTAATCACGTGAATAAGTGATACGTGTTTTGTGGACTTCAAAGAAGATAATAAATTGTTAGACTACGGTTATTGGGATCTGACATATCAGCTGGCGGCCAGATGGATGAAGTTTTTATTTCCAACATCAACATATGCAATTGCATGACAAGTTTTTGATTTCTTACAAATGAGGTCGCAAAAGGTGAATAATGAAAAGTGTTAATTTTGCAAAACGTAGAATCAGCAACTCTAGAGAGTGTTGTGGCGTGAAAAATTATAATTCTATAATATACAAATGCTTTCATCGGTTTCCGAAGCCAAACAAATATTTTTCATTGATAGAAAATCATTTTGGATAAAAGGAAAAAATTGATTTATTGAAGGTATGGAAAATCAATCTGAAAAAGAAACACACAAAATACAAAAGAATTGAATGAAACTCAGGTAAGTTCCCATTATTGATGAAATAATTTAAAATTGTTGGATCTGTGTTGCCTGAATATTTATTGGTATTATTAGAAGAAACTTTTACAGTGATGTGTGGTAAGATGAATATTTCTTCTCCGATCTTAGAAGATGACAAATTCATGGAAAATTAAGTGAAATGATGGAGTAACAAATTTATGTTTATGATGGTTATTAGATTGAAGTTAGTTATAATAAGAATACACACGAAACGAAAAGGTTTCTTTGTATATTCATTATTAATACATCTTGAGTTACATTAGGATTGATGTTATTTTATTATGAAAACCTCATTCGATTATATGAAACATTATGATTTCTCATTGAATCCATGTATACTACTAAATAAATGTTTTTCGTAAAATTTCAAATATATTTTGTCCAAAGTTCTTTCAGAAATGATTAAATTTCGAATAATAAAAAAAAATTCACATTTGGATAAAGAATCATCAGTAAAAAGTTTCGAAATATATTTATTGATAATTGCCCATCATATCTGACCGATTATAAACTTCTTACATAAAAAAGCTCGAGTTAATAGTTTCATATCACTTGAACAAATACAGTTGATTTAGGCTAGGTATTTTAAAAATTAAATTAAATTAAATCAAAATAGATAAACAAAAAGCAGTGAAGTTGACGATACCAGGCCTCGAATTCTCTTCATTTTTTCCACATTTTATTATGAATTTGGATCTTACCAGCCTATCACTTTCTCTGTATTTTCGCTGGAGTAAATTTTCACCTACATATAGCTTCACACTTTCAATCGAAACTAACATTGTTATAGGAAAAACTCAAAAAACTTTCAAATCTCTCATATAACATATAACTCGTGTTGAAAGTTGGTTTTGAGACGCCATGTTTTCACGTCATCACGCCTCCATGTCAGATCCCAATAGTGGTAGCGTTTTCTGACGATCAACTGTTCGGGAGTATACTCAGAACTATTGGTCACATATACGTGATTATAGTAAATGCGTATTTTGTTCTGTTTTCGCACACAATGTGTCATTCATAACTTACGTAATATGGATATAGTCTGTCCAGCGACCGTTGGCGTGTACGTCACCAATTGTATATGACGTCGATCGTGAACACTGTTGCCAGACGTAATAAATAATCTTAAATCTAAATAGCTAACCCAATTTTCAACAAAATGAGATATCTTGCATGTTTGGCATGGCGGGGATTTTTAGCGGTAAATTCAAATTGACCATTATTCCCTACCAGAAGTGTCGATCTATATGGAATCCATATTCATCGATCGATAAATCAAACTTAATTACAAAATCTTCTAGGTTACTCGGCGACTGTCAAACGTGAAATGCCGATTACCGGCGCGTTGTTCGAGAGGGTCCGACAACATTGCAAATTTTTCAATTAAATGACAACTTAACAAACATTCAACTTATTTTCATTACTCGGAATGTTAGTTTTTCTTGAGAGATACATACGATTTGAAATGTTAAGAACACAATATTTGTCGAAATGGATGATCCGGTCACTATCACCATATAACTACTTTTTCAGAAAATTACTTACGACAGATATGAATTTTGACCATTTCGAATTTTATTTATTTGGGTGGCAGCCTTGCTTCGTTATTTGCGCATGACTGTGACGTACACGCCAACTTAGACTGGACAGACTATACAATAATAATAATTTTGAAGTATATTACCAGTATGTAGAAAGCCCGTAATTTGAAGTTTTACTACTGACGGGAAGAAGTGAATATGCCAACAAAGTGTTTATATCCTGAAAAATTAACGGAGAGTATCATACGTTATTTTCAGGATTAATGGAGTAACCTAATAAGTTCGTAGAAAATTTTAGAATGTCCCCGAAAACCTTCAATTATATCCTTAACGGAATTGAAAAACCATATCTAAGCAATCAAATTTTCGTTAACTTATATCCTGAAAAAAAAGACTAGCCGTAACTTTAACGTGAGAAACTATTAAATTTTAATTTTAGTTTGCTAAACATGATATACTATAAAAAATTATTGATCAGGATTATGAGAAGAAAAAAACGAAGACATAATTTCTAAGAAGTTTTGATTTGTATCCTGAACTGACTCTGCAGTACTTTTCAATATGCATTTTCCCGTTCGCACGAATTCGCATGAAAAATTCGTTTCAACGATTTCGTTGTTCTGATGACTTATAGTACAACATGTGACGAACGATTCGTAAGCACTATAAGCACAGTGATACTGTGCTTATAGTTATTATGTTTTTGATTCATTTGTGCGAGTTCTGACGTGTACTTACGTCTAAACAGATCGTCAGAAAACGCACCCACTAAAACCGCAACCTTTGATAGACTAATTCTAGTTACAATATTCAACGCTGTGAAATATACGAAAATTGGACTCACCTCTTGATGAAACTACCTGGCTAACAATTTTCGAGTTTGGTCCCTCTCCAATTCTGGTGGATGCTGTAATCCAAAACTGGTATTCGAAGTGTGGCTGAACGTTATTGACATCATAATATGTATTTTGACTAGAAATTGTCTGTTTGGCGTGATCGACTTCATTTCGTCCATCCATGCTTTTTTTGTAGATACTGTACTTAGTAAGGATTCCATTGGGTTCCACAGGCGGTAGCCATGATACTTTTAGGGATTGTGGAGAGCTAACAACTACTTTAATATCGAAAGGAGCACCGGGAACTGAAAAGATTTTGAAGATTCATTAGATCTTCAACAATAATTTATTTTTTCAAATATATATATATATATATATATATATATATATATATATATATATATATATTATATATATATATATATATATATATATATATATATATATATATTTATATATATATATATATATATATATATATATATATATATATATATATATATATATATATATATATATATATATATATATATATATATATATATATATATATATATATATATATATATATATATATATATATATAAAGATTAATGTAAAAATTCTTGTAATAAGAGGAGTTTTGAAAAGAAAAGTTATATTGAACAAATTATTGGCTTTTCAATGTAATTATTAACTTTATTAAAACGTTTACTATCATCCATTTTCAAAATTAAATCCAGATCCGGACCCTGAAAATGATGAAAATCTGAGAATAAATACCAGCTTTTCTTGCGTGCATGGTAGAATATCGAACGATATAAGTTGCAGAACTTCGCATATATGGTAGTCACCTATGGGTATGAAGTGACATGAGTTTTCAGCGATTAGCATCTCCGTTCGACCTGAAGCGAGATACCTATCAGTTTCCGATGGTTGGCGCTGTAATTTCGCATTTCGCATGTCATTAGTGAATTAGAAACTATGAGATTGTTATGTGGATTTGATGTCGTTGCCCACTCGGTCTATTAATAACCTGGTTGAATAGCGAAATAGATTGTCTAGCAAATCCATCCTGTGTAGCACAGATGTCGATATTCTAACATTCTCTCGTGAGGAAAGAATGGGAATTCCATGTTGTCAAGTCTCATAAAACCATTTCCGTTGGAGGGTTGATTTGATTATCAATTTCTCAAATGAATTTCCCAACGTATTATTATTCTTATCATAGGTATATATATATATATATATATATATATATATATATATATATATATATATATATATATATATATATATATATATATATACATACAGGGTGTCCCACCGGGAAAGAACGCGATCTGTATATGAAAAACTACACATAGGAAAATTTTGAAAATTTGACAGTATACTAAAGTCAATAGGGGAAACTCGACTAAAATATTTCCAAGATAGTGGCACTTCCGGTTATACCGGAAGTAGATACCAACTTGCTTATTTTAAATAGTATACCCTGTATATTAATATGTTTTTGGGTTTTACGCAAGATTCTAGGGAGATTTTATGTATTATGTTCTATACCTAAGTCTATGCGTTTTTGACATATTCAGGTTTTTATGTCAAAAATGACGATTGCAAGCCCAAATATAATTGTCAATTGTTCCTATAAGGAAGCCCTTACTGCTAACTTTACTTTTGACTCCTTGTTGAGAAAGACCTACTCTGATAGATTTTGTATGATGTTTGGATAAATAGTCATACAGGGTGTTCAAAAAGTAAACCCTAAAATGAGATTGAGTAAACCGTCAAAAATCAATTTTTTCAAATGGAAAGCCCCCATTTTTCTTATTTGGTAGTATTTAGCATTTAAAAAGATGGTAACTTTGTATGAGGTTATCTACACCTAAAATTCGAAGTTTTCGAAATATTGCGAATTTAATATTTTTATATGGCGATTTTGCATTTAATTGTTAAACAATTACATCTAGGATACCTACGATCGTATTTGACATTTCAAATCATCGTTATGGCACCCCAATTAAATTATACAAACAAAAATTATTTAAATTTATTTATTATTTATTAATTTTTTTATTTATAATGGACAATGTGATAAAGTTATTCCAAGAACATGTGGTACATTTGCGGCCCGATATCCTCATATACTATTAGAAGAATTATAGAAAGCTTCAATAACTTTGGATCCGCAAATGAAAAGTATACAGATATAAACTAGTTATTCAGAATGAAAATATTGATATCGAAATTGGAAATAGAAATGTTAAAAAAATTATTTAAGTAAATGTTCGAATTGGTGTCGTTGAACTTCTAAACATTTTTCGCATGTAAGCAGCAATTGTTCATGGGTGGCTCTTCTTATTGAATGGGGGTCCAGGTCTTCAAATGCTTTTCTAAAACGTATCATGCAGTCTTCCATGGTGGTCACTGATGTTTTATACATGTTATTTTTCACTATTCCCCATAAATAAAAATCGAGTACTGATAGGTCCGGGGAGCGAGGTGGCCAAAGATTTGGTCCATTGTTGGAAATCTATGGATCGTAAAATAAGTTTTCCAGACAATTATTGACCAAATGGGCGTTATGTGGAGGTGCCCCATCATGTTGGTAGAAAAGGGTGTCTAAATAGTCAACTTCAAAATTCCGCAAGATGTTGAGATATCAAAATTCATGTGTTTCTGTTTTTGAGGATATGGTGTCAAAAATGTATCATATGTTCTTGAAATAACTTTATCACATTGCCCATAAATAATGAATGAGTTAAAATAATCTTCCTTTGTATAATATGACCGGGTTGCCATTACAATGATTTGAAATGTCAAATACGGTCGTGACTATCCTAGATCTAACTATTTAACGATTGAATGAAAAATCGCCGTATAAAAATATTGAATTGGCAATATTTCGAAAACTTCAAATTTTAGTTATAGATAACCTTATACAAAGTTACCTTCTTTTTAAATGCTAAATACTACAAAATAAGAAAAATGGGGGGTTTCCGTTTGAAAAAATTGATTTTTGTCAGTTTTCTCAATCTTATTTTTTGAACACTGTGTATGATTAGTTATCCAAATATTATACAAAACCTATTAGAGTAGGTCCATTTCAACAAGGAATCTAACTCAAAGTAAGTAAAAAAGGCTTCCTTATAGGAACAATTAATAATTATATTAGGGCTTGCAATCGTCAATTTTGACATAAAAACCTAAATATGTCCAAAACGCTTAGACTTAGGTATATAACATAAAACATAAAATCTGCCTAGAATCTTACGTAGAACCCAAAAACGTATTAATATATAGGGTATCCTATTTAAAATGAGAAAGTTGGTATCTACTTCCGGTATAAACGGAAGTGCCACCATCTTGAGAATATTTTAGTCGAGTTGCCCCTATGGACTTTAGTATACTGTAAAATTTTCAAAATTTTCCTATGTGTAGTTTTCCATATACGGATCGCGTTCTTTCCTGGTGGGACACCCTATATATATATATATATATATATATATATATATATATTTATATATATATATATATATATATATATATATATATATATATATTAACGTTATTCGACGGAAAGGGTTATGGCTAAAGTATTTGATTTTATGAAAGTTTTTTCTTTAGGATGGATAGGGACCTAGTAGGACTACATTTTAAAAATATTTTCATGTTGTACAGGGTGTTCCAAAAACACGAAAAGTATCAAAGTTGTTGAATTTTGAATGGAATAGCCTGTATATTATATCATTTTTGGATTTTACGATGGAAACGAATGCCAGTGTAATTGAGGTTTAATTCACCTAAACCTTATGGTTTTTGAAATATCTCGTATTTTGTGAAAATATAGTATCAATTTGAACGCTTTAACTCTCAACTGGTGTTTTCTTGTTTTTAACCAAATAAATGATAAGGCCTACTAACTGGAACAAACTTCATGTCGCACTTGTGAGATATTGACTAACTTATTTATGTCACCAAAAGATGTCAAATGTAATTGTCTATCGAATACCTAAATACATTCCAATCGATATATTTTCACGTTTTCAAATAAAATGCACATTTTCATCTTGCAAATTGATTTTATAAAATTTATCATTTATCAAGTCGCCTTGCGGCGATGGCTCAGCGGTAGAGTGGTGGACTGCTAACCGCAAGGTACCGGGTTCGATCCCGGGCCACTCCAACGAATTTAATCACCGCTCCGTGTTTCGGAAGACACGTAAAGATGGTGGTCCCGGCTACTTAGTAGTCGTTAGGTCATGTTAGAGGCCATTGCGCGACCTGAAAACTTTAACACAAGACTTACCACCACAAGTCACACGAACTTTACTTTTTTTTTTATCAAGTCGCCTATGGCGTTCTGAGAAATCAGAATTGATTGAAATGAACATCAATATCATAATATATGCGTTTATCTTTCAATATCTTGAATGTTATGTACTAGTTCAAATTATGAAGGAAACAAAAATTATGGAAATGAAACCAGCAATATTTTATAATCAAGCGTTCGAAATGGGGATAATCAGAGTCTAAACACAAACGTATCATTTATGATAAAACATTCAGCAACATTTAATAACATTCGCGGGATAACATTTAGAAAAGCTTTTCTGATACGCTGTTTCCATGGGCAGGCAATCAGTTTGCAAAATAAAAATGCATATTTTATGTGAAAACGTGAAGAGTTATCGATAGGAATGTATTCGATAGACAATTGAATTGTACATCTGCTGGTGACCTAAATTACGGGGCGTTTCATTTAAGTTGAACAAGTAAGTGAAGTTTAAAGATTGCAATGATTTTACCTTTACTTTTACACACCAAGTATACCTAAGTAGGTAAGTCAACTTTTCACAAGTGCGGTATAATACACACCCCCAACAACAGCACACAGTATGAAACAGCGTATCATAGAAGCTTTTATAAATGTAAGCCCGCGTATGTTCTCAAATGTTTATAAGAAAGATACTGTTGTTTTAAGAGTCTGATCCTTTACCTGTATTTAAGAGTAAATTTGTAGATCGCCATACGATAAATAATAATAAATAAAATCTGATGGTCGCCATTTTGAACACTTGATATAAAATATTGCTTGTTTCATATCCATAATTTTTTTCCTACATAATTCGAAATAATACATAACATTCAAGATATTGAAAAATAAAAGGATATATTATGATCTTGATGTTTATTTCAATCAATCCTGATTTCTTGATAAATGATAAATTTCAGAAAATCAGCTTGAAAGATGAAAATGTTCATTTTATTTGAAAACGTGAAGAGATATCGATTGGAATGTTTTCAGGTATTCGATAGACAATTAAATTTGACATCTGTTGGTGACATAATATACGGGGTGTTCCATTTAAGTTGAACAAGTTAGTGCCGTTTAAAGATTGCAATTATTTGACATTTATTTTTACACACCAAGTCTAAGTTAATCAATATCTCACAATGATGACATGAAGTTTGTTCCAGTTAGAAGGCCTTATCATTAATTTGGTTGAACAAAAGAAAACACCAGTTGAGAGTTTAAGCGTTAAAATTGATACTACATTTTCACAAAATACGAGATTTCAAAAACCATAAGCTTTAGGTTTAATGAAACTGGCATTTGTTTTCATCGTAAAATCCAAGAATGAAATAATATACAGGGTATTCCTTTAAAAAAACAACAACTTTGATACTTTTTATGTTTTTGGAACGCCCTGTACAACATGAGAATATTTCTAAAATAAAATCCTGCTAGGTCCCTATCCATCCTAAAGAAGAAACTTTTATAAAATCAAATAGTTTAGCCATAACTCTTCGTGTCGAATAACGTGAATAACTCTGTATATATATATATATATATATATATATATATATATATATATATATATATATATATACATCTGAATCAAGTTACAGAAAGTTTTAATCACTTTAATTCCAATTACAAGTAATTTAGAGTTGTTACAAATTATAACTTCAGCGAACTCTCTAATTTATTCCGGGGATACTTAATCAAATTTTCCTCACGAAAAATTGACATTCGGGACACGTCTTGGTTAATCGAATCGTGTTCACGCAATAGCGAAACAATTTGAAATTCAATCTCCGAAAATAAATGTTTATTTCGTGGAAGATTTAAACCAAGTTTTTCGGACGAAGTACCTGAAATCGCAGCAATTCAGACTCAAATATTCAGATTGAAATCTGTATTTAAACACGAATATTTAATTTGACTATTGAAATCTGAACGTTGATATGTTAACTCTCAAATAAAAATATTGTTGTTCTGGTAGTAAATTATGGAATGTATGAAATATTTCATTACGCCTGGAATTTGGACGTTCTGATCGATAGGTTGTATTTTAGGGAAAAAAATTGTTCTCTACAAATGTTTTTGGCAGAATATGGCGAGCAATGGATTATAATATAGATTAAATAAAATTTATATGTGCTGAAAATTTTCATGAAAAATTTTCGAAAGGGATCGAAAATGAAATTAGAGATAAATATGAGTTTAATACCCAGACAGCACAAGATATCCTTGGGACGTCCATATTGAGTCCTAAGTTGGTCCCAACGTCCCAGACCTAATATGTACGTACTAGGGACGTTCTAATTTGTACGTATTAGGGACGTTCTAATTTGTACGTCCTAGGGACGCACAAATTAGAATCAAAAATTGGAAAATAAGACACATCATTATTAGAAACCACAACTTGTGGTTTCTTATAATTTTATCAAGAGGACGCTGTCAGCTACTGTAAAAGATGAAATATTGAAAACATACAGTTGGTTGGGGAGAAAGGGGAAAAAGCCCATGGAAAAATCTCCCATCGCAAAACTCTTGATTTGTAAGTATTATACAAGATGTCCCAGCAGAATATTGTGTTGCATTACACATTTAGAAAAAAATTAGTTTCAAAGTAACGTGCTGCCGCAATATAAAGCTTTCCTACTCAAGAAGTATACCAACCTTAAATGGGTGAGTATATGGGTTATTAATTGGAGTTTTGAAGAATTATAGCTGTCAATGATCACTTGCCTAGGAACATATAACAAAAAATTCTGGATTGCATGTAGATAAACGGTTATAATTTAAACAAAATATTGTTCTCACTGGAAACCTGTTTTTGTGTTGCGGCGACTGTATATAGTTTGACAACTTTTATATGCCCATATATTTTTTCAATAAGTAATAATATTTAGTTATTATCAGGTGCTGCAAGTAAGCGTAATTTCAACCAGAAAGACATGGAGGGGACAATTCAGAGTTTCATAAAAAGAAGTAGCGAGAGAATTCAAGCAAAAGAAAATGAAAAAATGTAATACTGGTACACATATTCTATACACAGTGTGGCCCACAGAGGACCAGAATACCCTTTTATAACATTTTTGAGATGTACGATTTCATGTATAAATATTCAAATAAATGTATATAGAGATATTATGGTATTTATTTTCAATGATTTTTCCTGTGTCCATTAAAAAGATCCTAAATAGGTCCATTATAAAAATGAGAGGACGTACTTAGGAGGTCCATTACCAAAATTTAGGGACGTACTTGGAATGTTCTAATTAGGACTTCCCAGGTACGTATGGTTTAGTAACAAAAGATGTCCTCAGGATGTCCTGAGGACGGCTAAGGGTCTGAAACGGACGTACCTGGGACATCGAATGTCTGATAATGGACATCCTGGGAACGTTTTAGGTACGTACTTGTGCTGTTTGGATATATATATATATATATATATATATATATATATATATATTATATATATATATATATATATATATATATATATATATATAAATATATATATATATATATATATATATATATATATATGTATATATATATATATATATATATATATATATACATGGGCGTCGCAAGCCAGTAGGACAGGGGGGGAGGCAAGACACGAGAGCCCGAGGGTGTCTTACTGGTTAAGCGCCGCTGGCGAAAATTTACTTCTTAAAATTCATTTCTAATGCTGGTTTTAATCAATTTTTTGTATAGGTCTGTAAATACCTAAATTATAATTATTGATTTTTGTTTAAAAAAATACTGAACATGAAAATGTGCCTGCTGGTTAGCTTGGTAATATCTTATAGACAAATTTATTGTATGAAAATCATAATCAGACAGCATATTGAAGACGGCAAAACAGAATTTGAAAATATTCTAAAAAAAGCAGAAGAGGACGCCGGAAAGTTGGCGTGCCACACCTAGCAACAAAACAGATTCATCGAGAAAATAATACATCAATGTCATTGGGCGAGTACTATCGAAGAGGAATTTTCAAATATGTAGAAGCTCTACTTCAGTATCTAGAGGATCGATTTTCAGAAAAAAATTCGAAAGAATACAACTCATCTGACCTTCATCCAAAAACCAAATTTTTTTAGAGGTAGCAGCCGCTATTCAAGACTTCTACGGTGATTTTTTGGATAAATTTCTGTCAGAGGCACAAACCTGGTATGAGATGTGGAAGTTATCTGAACTTACTCCTCCAGAAATCGTAAAATTAAAATATATCGACCTGCTCGAATTTTTATTGGACAATATGCCTTCTGTAACGGAAGCAATCAAAATTGGATTAACTCTTGCAGCCACAACCTGTACCGTTGAGAGGTCCTTCAGCACATTAAGAAGAGTCAAGACATGGCTAAAATCGACTATGGAGCATGATGGACATTCCGGACTTATTGATGTCGTAATTAATAAATACGGGCTTCCCCCAGAAGGATGCTGTTATTGTTAAATAACTTATTAACAATAAGGAATTTGAAAAAATATGTTTATATTTTGAGTTTGTTCTCTGGTTGTGTATTTGTATTGACAACATGTTTTAATATTATATGTTTTTTGAAGAATGAATGTATGATTTTAATTTTGTTTTAACTTGTTTTTCTAAATTTAGGGGGGGGCAAATGCCCGTTTTGCCCAACCTTGCCGGCGCCCATCACTCACGAGATTCTAATAAAACCGAAAGAGCCTGTCTATCACTTCAACCCTTTGCAGTGGCCATATCGATCGATAGGTTGTATTTTAGGAATAAAAAAATTATTATTTCTACGAATGTTTTTGGCGGACTATGGCGAGGAATGGAACATAATATAGATTAACAAAAATCTATATGTGCTGAAAATTTTCATGAAACATAATCACTTTATAAATGATACAAAAAAGCCCAATTAATGTTAATTTTTTCGAAAGTGACTAACAAGGAAGTTAGTAATATATATATATTAAATATATATATATATATATATATATATATATATATATATATATATATATATATATATATATATATATATATATATATATATATATATATATATATATATATATATATATTTTATATATATAATATATATATATATATATATATATATATATATATATATATATATTTATTCGAATTGTTGTTGCCTGTGATTTATTTTTAATCTCTTGATAATTATTAGCAATAACAGGCTGGTTGAATCTTAAAAAACTCGATTTAATTAATAAGTTGACGTTTCATTACGATATTGGTAATTGAAATTTCTTTGACATTTATTGATTCGAAAAAATTTTTTTGAAAAGACAAGGCTGCTTTGTCTTGCTAATTATTTATTATATGCTATTCAGTCTAATATTAACATTCAAAATAGTTATCATTAGATGGTAAGGGAAACCAAAGAAACCTTTACCTACGTAATGTTTGAAAATAAAAATAATAGGGTACTATTTATTTAACAACAAAGAAATTAGTCATGGGAAAACATTAAAGATGTGGAGTAGAATTATCGGTATAGTACGTTTATATGGAAGCAGCCGTTGACACGTGTTTCGGACTCTTTGGTCCTCATCAGAACGGCGTAGCTAAGTATTGGATTGAAAATTTGGAGATGAAAATAGTTTAATAAATAAAATCCTCTGTTATGGAAGAAAATCACTTATTTGTGGTTTATTGTTTGAACTCTCCGGTATGGGAGATTTGGTCAAACTTTGCCACGGAGGCGATTAATTCCATCCGAGAGATCTCAGAAAGAGTAAATTAATATTAAAAAAGAAAATTAGTTTTGGGAAAATATTAAACAAGTAAAGCAAAAATTATCGGTATAGTTCGTTTATATGGAACTAGCCGTTTTTAATGAAATTTTTACAATAAAATCCTCTGTTATGGAAGAAAATCACTTATTTGTGGTTTATTGTTTGAACTCTCCGGTATGGGAGATTTGGTCAAACTTTGCCACTGAGTTGGAATTAATCGCCTCCGTGGCAAAGTTTGACCAAATCTCCCATACCGGAGAGTTCAAACAATAAACCACAAATAAGTGATTTTCTTCCATAACAGAGGATTTTATTTATTAAACTATTTTCATCTCCACGTTTTCAATCCAATACTTAGCTACGCCGTTCTACTGATGACCAAAGAGTCCGAAACACGTGTCAACGGCTGCTTCCATATAAACGTACTATACCCGATAATTCTACTCCACATCTTTAATGTTTTCCCATGACTAATTTCTTTGTTGTTAAATAAATAGTACCCTATTATTTTTTATTTTCAAACATTACGTAGGTAAAGGTTTCTTTGGTTTCCCTTATCATCTAATGATAACTATTTTGAATGTTAATATTAGACTGAATAGCATATAATAAATAATTAGGCAGGACAAAGCAGCCTTGTCTTTTCAAAAAAATTTTTTCGAATCAATAAATGTCAAAGAAATTTCAATTACCAATATCGTAATGAAACGTCAACTTATTAATTAAATCGAGTTTTTTAAGATTCAACCAGCCTGTAATTGCTAATAATTATCAAGAGATTATATATATATATATATATATATATATATATATAAAAATATATAAAAAAAAATATATATATATATATATATATATATATATATATATATATATATATATATATATATATATATATATAT
>JARQZK010003053.1:0-15000 GCA_030704885.1 Cynegetis impunctata | reverse complement strand
AATTTTCGTATATGCCAACACTTGTAAACTGTAGTTAGTAAACTTTCTCAATCCTGTGATTACAGTTGTCAGGGCTGTAGTCTTTCTTGTTTCCATCTCGTCATTTCCTGAGAATATCAAGAACATCGATCATTAAAATGTAATGAATATGCGAGGTTAATTTGTTAGATGTTAATCAAAATCTATTTCTTGAGAATATTAATTTTTGTGTTGACCAGGAGTTTTTTGATAAATTTTTCTCATTCATTAATACATACTATTTTTTTTACGTAGGTAATCAAATGTTATCTCTAAGCAGTGCATGATAGCACTGGTATTGAAGTAATTCAATATTGAAAAGTGAATGAAACATTGAATTTAATATGATTATAATTGTAAAAAATACTCTAGATAAATCAAACTAATTTGATCATCGAATTAAATGACAAAATCAACTAAAAATCCACTATACAGATAAATAACAAGTACAGGAAATGAGATCACATCCGAATTCTAATCCATATAACTTAAATTAAATTTCTAAATAAAAACAGGATATGTGGCAAAAATTGAAAAGTGATGGAAAATAACCATCACAACGCCAAAATTATGTTGTACTAAGATAAATATTAATACTTTTAACAAATTTGCTAATTCCATCTGTTTTCTTCACTGAGTCTTTATTACCTACTTGATATCATTTACATATTATGGAAAAACATATGTTGAATTGCTGTCTCTTTCACAAAACTTTGTAATTACATCTTCATGTGTACAACAGGTATCATTTTGTTTTGAGAAAGATAATTTTAAACGATAATAATTCTTGATTAAGCACTTACCTCTCAAATTGTCATCTAATACAGGCTCGTAAGTCAATTTGTATCCCTGTAGGAGGCCATTGCAATGCTCCGTGGGAGGCGGTTGCCAGCTTACTTGTAAGGATTGAGATGTCAAAGCAGCACATCTCACATCATCTGGCGCCATGCTGGGGACTGAAATACGTGTCTTAGAATATGCATTTCTCAGACATATCCTAGTTTATTAGTTATATATATATATATATATATATATATATATATATATATATATATATATATATATATATATATATATATATATATATATATATATATATATTGTTGGGATTTTTTCGTGGTATAACAGATATTAAATGACTAATAAAATTGGACTTAATTTACTCGACGTTTCGGCTCTATTTTTGGAGCCTTTTACAAGAGTTTCATCAAGAGTCTGTAAGATAAAATATAATTTAAAACTAGTTCACAATAAAAAGGATGATATTAAAAATGTACCTCACTACGGATCGTTTTGTTTTATTTTCTTTGGCTGTGGTAAGTTCCAGCTCGTGTGAACGACTGGTTTATGAATCCGAAACAGGTGTCGAGTCATAATCGTTTCACGTGTCTTCGCATTATGCGCCTTTTATAATATTTGGGAGTACACAGTGCTCAAATTATTCACGTCTGAACGGTTATTGATTACATTTTGTAGATTTTTCTGGATATGTATCATTTCTAAAATTTCTCTTTTCTTTGTGTTAGTTTCTGTGGCCAAAATTCTAGTTTTGTCGTAGTTGAAACTATGTCCGTCTGTTTGTTTGTGTTTATTCAGTGCCGTGATCTGTGTTTTTGAATATTTATGCGTTTTAATTCTTTCTTTTAAGTGTTGCATTGTTTGACCTATATATGTCTTATTACAGTCGTTGCATGGGATTTCGTATACTGTGTGTGTCTTGTCCATTAGAGGTGTTTTGCTTTTGAGTTTTGTGTAAATTTGTTTTACCTGGTTTTGTGGTTTGTAGGCTATTTTTATTTCGTATGGTTTCAGTATGTGACTTATTCTTTGTGATAGTGAGGGTATGTATGGCAGTGTTGTGTATTTGGATGTTTTGTTGTTTTCATGTTTGGTGTTTGTTTGTTCTGTGTTGTATAATTCATAAGTTCTCTTTTTTGTTATTTGGTTTATCATCAAACTAGAATTTTGGCCACAGAAACTAACACAAAGAAAAGAGAAATTTTAGAAATGATACATATCCAGAAAAATCTACAAAATGTAATCAATAACCGTTCAGACGTGAATAATTTGAGCACTGTGTACTCCCAAATATTATAAAAGGCGCATAATGCGAAGACACGTGAAACGATTATGACTCGACACCTGTTTCGGATTCATAAACCAGTCGTTCACACGAGCTGGAACTTACCACAGCCAAAGAAAATAAAACAAAACGATCCGTAGTGAGGTACATTTTTAATATCATCCTTTTTATTGTGATCTAGTTTTAAATTATATTTTATCTTACAGACTCTTGATGAAACTCTTGTAAAAGGCTCCAAAAATAGAGCCGAAACGTCGAGTAAATTAAGTCCAATTTTATTAGTCATTTAATATCTGTTATACCACGAAAAAGTCCCAACAATCTATAATATACAGATACAAAACCAATCCAAATCACTATATATATATATATATATATATATATATATATATATATATAAATATATATGGATATATATATATATATATATATATATATATATATACATATTTATTTAAAAATATACAAATAAATAAATATATATATATATATATTATATATATATATATATATATATATATATATATATATATATATATATATATATATATATACAGGGTCACTCACGGTGGATCGTAGGTTAGACGTTTACGGAGAACGGGACATGGGATTATTCTGAAACTTTGGTTTCATAGGTAATTGAATTTGCTCTATCGATATATATTATTCCATTTTTTGCTTCTCTACCATTTTCCAATTGTTTTTCTATGATACTTTCCTATACCTATCTCCAGAGGTTTTCGAGAAATTAAATGGTTTCCTTATTTTTTTGTGCAAAACATAGCTTCATTTAAATGTTCATTACTAAGGTATTTAGATTCGTAGGATGCTGAAATTTCAAGTGTAGTTTACCAAGTTCCGACGTATTAGTAATATTCAGAGGAATTTGTTCTCTATTATACAGGGTCCTTCAAAATTTGCGATGTTAACGATAAATACAAAAGCGAAACGAAAGTAACAGGTTTTGGTAAATTTCGTTTCGCTTTCAGTATTGACCCATAAGTGATAAAATTATTTTGTAAATGTACAAATTTTCTCTCGTTTATTGGTTGTCAATAGGTATACATTTCATTGAATCTTCTGCATGTTCTTGCTATTATTTGGTCACATTGACTATGTACAATGAATAACTTCATCAAAACTTCATGAGAATAGTTATTGCCTTCCATTTTGATTGTTTTCAAAAGAAATTTTCGCTAATGAACGCGCGAACAATTTATTGTTAATGCAATAATTGTAAAATTTTCATAATGACATCTTTCTTGACATTTCATAGCTACCTAAAACAAAATATGGCAAAATAATCCGATTTTTATAGAAACTTGCTTTTATTTCGGAAACCTGACTTTTTAGGTATAGGAACATAGATCAATTTGAAGAAATTTCAATTTTCTTTCGAGATATTCAATAATATACAGGGTATTACATTTGAAAAAATGCACTTTTTACCATTTTTGTATTTATCGTTAAAATCGCAAATTTTGAAGGACCCTGTATAATGGAGAACAAATTCCTTTGAATATTACTAATACGTCGGAACTTGGTAAACTCCGTCTGAAATTTCAGCATCCTACGAATCTAAATACCTTAGTAATGAACATTTAATTGAAGCTATGTTTTGCACAAAAAAAATAAGGAAACCATTTAATTTCTCGAAAACCTCTGGAGATAGGTATAGGGAAGTATCACACAAAAACAATTGAAAAATGGTAGAGAAGCAAAAAATGGAATAATATATAGGGTGTCTCGTTTGAAATTTCTTAGTTGCTGCTACTCTTCAGTATAAGCGGCAACGCCGCAGCGCCACTATTATTTCAGATCGATAGAGCAAATTCAATTACCCATGAAACCAAATTTTCAGAATAATCCCATGTCCCGTTCTCCGTAAACGTCTAACCTAACATCCACCGTGAGTGACCCTGTATATATATATATATATATATATATATATATATATATATATATATATATATATATATATATACTATATATAATATAAAATTCATTGAAATTTAACACCCTAATATGAATTCTCTTCGAAAACGAAGAAATTGGATAACAAACATAGGTTTTCATTTTTCTACTATCCATCAGACTCTGACAACGTTATAAAGTACTTCCGTACATCCATTTCATGACAAAATGGCAGCTTGTAATAGTATAGTTAATCGTTCAGTAAATATTCCACTTTCCAACATTAATTTCAATATCGAGAAGAACATAATTGAACAAATTGCCGTAAATAATAATTAAAACGCCAAAATGATACACAAATAAAAAGATACGAATAATATTAAAAATGCGATTAGTCAGATGTACCCAACCTTATCAGAGATAATATCAAATATAGCTTTCATCGGAAATTCAAGTAGAAAACTTAAATCATTCATATCTAAGCACAATATCAACATTGCCCACCGTACCTACCGGAAATAACTCAGAAAAACATAAAAAGAATAATAAATCAAGAAACCACAAACACACTATAAATCAGTGTATGAAATCAAATGTGTTAGTTGTGACAAGTTTTATACGAGGGTTGCTATTTATATTTCTGGCCTTGGCAACATTAAGCGTTGCTAGGCGACCGCTAACATTTCCAAACGATAATTTAATATTTTTAAACATAAATTCTGCAGACAATTTACCGTAATAGCTTTATTTGTGTTGTTGATAGTGAATTGAAAAGTTCTTCTCTTTCAAAAAATGGAATTCAATCGTGAACATTTTCGTGCGATTATTTTTCATAACTTTCGACGTGGATTGTCAAGACAAGAGTGCTTCGATGAACTTAATTCTTTGACAGCGATAAAGCGCCATCCTACAGTACTGTAAAAAAACTGGTTTAACGAATTTAATCGTGGTCGATGTTCGATCCAGGACGAATACCGTGCAGGTCGTCCAAAATCCGTTGTTGTGCCAGAAAAGATCGATGCTGTGCGTGAACTGATAAAGCAAGATCGTCATGTGACATACCGTGAGATAGAGGTGTCTTTGGACATTAGTATGACAAGCATCAACAAGATATTGCATGAACATTTGGGCGTTAAAAAATTTTGTTTGCGTTGGATACCACATAATCTGATAAACGCTCAAAAAAAGGCTCGTGTCGATTGGTGCAAGGAAATGTTGGAAAAATATGTTCAAGGTACATCAAAGGCTGCGTATAACATCTACGCAGGTGACGAATCATGGATCTTTGCATATGAGCCGGAAACAAAACAACAATCAACTGTATGGGTCTTCCAAGACGGGGCAAAACCAACAAAATTTGTTCGAGGAAGAAGCGCATCGAAACAAATGGTTGCCTGTTTCTTCGGCATTAACGGTCATGTGGCAACAGTGGCGTCAGAGCAACGCAGGACCGTCAATTCTGAATGGTACACGACCATTTGTTTGCCAGAAGTCATCGGAGAAATTCGAAAAAAGAAGAAGAACAGGCGAATTATTCTTCATCATGACAATGCGAGCTCTCACACATCGACGCAAACAAAGGCATTTCTGACGGAGCGAAAGATCGAACTGATGGGTCATCCGCCGTTCAGCCCTGATTTGGCACCCAATGACTTCTTCTTATTCCCACACATCAAAAATAAATTACGCGGACAACGGTTTTCGACCCCCGAAGAAGCGGTTGATGCATTCAAAACGTATGTTTTGGAGTTACCTCAATCGGACTGGAAAAAGTGCTTTGAAAATTTGTTCAAATGCATGCAAAAGTGTATTGATCATCATGGAGAATATTTTGAAAAACAATAAAACCAATTTCGATCCTACATTTGTTTTTTCATTATTAGGCCAGAAATATAAATAGCAACCCTCGTATTGGTATCTAGAAATTTCGGAAGCTTTCGTACCACAATTTCAGAACATAAATGTAGTTTTGTTAATTAAAAGTAGTCGCATTCATATTATGCGAACCATTCAATCCATGAAAATCACACATGCAGCTTGAAATATAAAATGCGGAAAAAAAGGAAATAAAACTAAATTTCCTAGAATGGTTCATCATCATTTTCATACAATATTGTATTTACCCTTTTTTCCTTATTCATTATATTTATCTTCGTTGTTTTTGAATGTACTCGAGAAATGTAATCATTTTGCACTTGGCACCCGAAGTATCATCGAAACTTTTATCCTGCAATAACGCAGGATGAATTTTTTTTGATATACTGTATTATTATTTAACCATTGTTTCAATATATATATATATGTATATATAAATATATATATATATATATATATCTATATATATATATATATATCTTTATATATATATATATATACATATATATATCATATATATATATATATATATATATATATATATATAATATATATATATATATATATATATATATATAAACACATCTACATTTTTTCTTTCTTTGAATTTTCTTTGGATCTATTATATATATTTCTTCACAATGTAGTGTTCTTGACATATTGATTAAAACAAATTAGTAGTCATGCAAAATATTGTCTAGACGTTTCGACCATTTTGTGGCCTACCAGCACTGTGCCTCTGTTTGTGATAATATGTGTTGTATAAAATGTTTCATTATTTTTATATTACTGTGTTGATCGTCTACGTTTGAGGATTTTGAATGATGATCTATGTATATATATATATATATATAAACATGTATATATATATATATTTATGTATATATATATATATATATATATATATATATATATATATATATATATATATATATATATATATATATATATATATATATATATATATATATATATATATATGATAGATAGAAAGATAGATAACTTTCAAGATAGATAGATATATAGTTAGATAGGTAGATATACATCGGCAGATAGATGAATAGATAAAAATAATTTACATGGCAGAACAACGTTTGCCGGGTCAGCTAGTATATATATATATTATACTATATATATATATATAATATATATATATATATATATATATATATATATATATATATATATATATATATATATATATACTATCTGACCCGGCAAACGTTGTTCTTACATATAAATTATTTTTATCTATTTATCTCTCTGCCTATATATATCTATCTATCTCTCTATATATCTATCTATCTTGAAAGTTATCTATCTTTCTATCTATCTAACTATCTATCTATCTATCATTCTATTTATCTATCTGCATATCTATCTATCTATCTATCTAGTTATCTATCTTTCTATCTTCTGACCCGGCAAAAACATTAATCATTGGGAGTATGAAAAATATATTACGACCTATTCTCAAACCAACTATTGTTATTTTCGATTGCCATCTTGCAACCCTATTGCGGATCTATGGATAAAATAAAAAAAAATGAAAATTGCGATGGAATAATATGGGTTGATCGTGGAAGGGTAAAAAATTTGAGAGTAATATGAATATTTTCATTCTAAGTCATGACGAAGTAAAAATAAAAATTTTGCCAGAAAAATTGAAGTTATATAATTTATAATTAACAAATAAAAAATAGGAGTTGATCATAGAGGGTTGAAAATTTAGGGTTGTATGTATTTTTGAATGCTGTAACATAAAAGAAATAGAACAGAAAAATAGATGTCCAATTCTCAGACCTAACTAATATGCACACAAATGTGAAATTTATGAGAATCGGTCTAGCCATTTTGGAGAAGTTTAACGAATAAAACATAGGGGTTTGATCGTAGAGGGGTGAAAATTTAGCGTTGTATGTATTTTTGAATTTATATATCATAAAAAAATAGAACAGAAAATTTTGTCTGAAAAATAAAAATGAAAATTAAGGGGTGGACCACCCCTCGGTCGACCCTCAAAATTCAGAGGGATGAAGAGTAGATTTTGTCCGATTCCCAGACCTAACCGATATGAACACAAAATTTCATGAGAATCGGTCGAGCCATTTCGAAGGAATTTAACAAATAAAAAATAGGGGTTGATCGTAGAGAGGTGAAAAAAAAGTATTCTTTGTCCGTCTTCTGGCTCTAAGCTACCTCCTCACCAATTTTCAGCCATATCTGTAAAGCCGTTCTTGAGTTATAAATAGTGTAACTAACACGACTTTCTTCTATATATATATATATATATATATATATATATATATATATACATATTCATATATATATATATATATATATATATATATATATATATATATATATATATATATATATATATACATACATATACATATTTCACAGGTAATGGTACTTCGGACATCTAGGGAAAACGAGACATAGTGTCATTATGAAAATTAGATTACTTAGATAATAGGCCCTGTAGGTATATTAGATTGCACTAAAACATAGCTGTTTTGAATAAACCGGACAAACGGAATTTTGGAATTGATGATCGAATCAACTATAAATGGTGCTCATTTCTAGTGAGAGTAGTTTCGTCATATTTGCTGTAAGGATGAATTCCTGATGTCGAAACAACAAATGACATCTGGCATGTTACTGCAGAAGCGACCCGAGACCGTACCTTAATAAATATGTACATACATAATTTAGTTTGCTCAGGTTTGAATTTGGACAAACGGTCTGTTTCCTACTCCATTTTACGCTCCGGTTACCGACGTTTACTTATCCGATATGTTTCGCCAGATTGCAAGCAATAATTCTCCTTACACGCCGTCAATATCCGATTTCCGAATACATAATGCTGTATCACGACGTGGAAAACTCGAAGAATGTCGGAGCATCCGATGGTCTCTTTGTTCTTGAATATTAACCCGTCTAGAGTTCTTGAATATCGATGAATCTGATATAGTGAATTGAATAAGGACATCGGTGCGAAAAAGAAAAGTTTTATTAAATTGTATGAATTAGGGGTCGACAAGACAATGATTCTTGTCTTGATAAAAACTTCTTATCTTGTCTTGAAAAAAATCAAGAAATTTAAAAACATCTTGTCTTGACATCTTATATCTTGTCTTGACTTAAGAAATTTCAATATCTTGAAATTTCTTGATTTACCAGTTATTCCCCGGCGAACTTTTTATTGCGTTGCTTGCTAACAGGGAAATTTAGTGGTTCCCCGATCTCTAATTTTATTTGACGGAGGCAAATGACCCCGTTCAGTTAAATAAGGTTATTATTACAAATTGGTAGTCTGTACCTGTTTTGTTATATTTTTGATGCTAGTTTGTGATAAGTGGTTGATAAAAAGTACATTATATTAATACTCTCCTTCAGTTTACAATAAGATACGGTTACTCTTCAGTAAACCGTACGTCTGCTGAGTCATTTGGTACCGATTCTGGCTCTGAATATTTACCGACAAGCAATAGACAGAAACCTAAGGGTTGAGATTTTATTAAATATAAACTAGTGAGAGGCTCCATCGCCCATTAAATAGATCCGTGAAAAATATAGATCGATAAAAATATAGTTTCTCGAACGCCGAGGAGTGCTAAGCCCGTCCCTGCCTCTGTCGAACGGTACGCGACGCGTCAAGTGCTGAGCCCGTTCCTGCCTCTGTCGAACGGGCGCACAATCTACTCGCTGCCAATCTCAGTTCGTGTGTAATCGGCATGATAGTACGACCTCATTGGGCCTCGCCGTGCCGAAACTTCTCGATAGAACTCAACCCGTCCAACTATCGGCTCCAAAAGTGGTCACGTGAATTCGAGCACATGTGACGCGAAAATAGTTCTTAAGCGTCGACAATGCTGCCGTTTTAGCGAATTTCGGAGAAACGTCAAACTTTAAACGTTCGATATCGAAGATCGGCGTCTCGGATCGAGGCGAGACGTAGCCTAAGCACTACGGAAAGGACGTGAGCGATCGACGGGGCCCTTCGGGCCCCGCGATTCGGGACCGATCTCCTTATCTCGGCTTTATAAGTTTGCCATAATGCGGCCTTCGGCCGCCTGCATTTTAGGAAGTCCAAAATGGCAAACCAATTATCTATTTAGTATTATATATTAAATGGTCAGTGACAGTGAGTTAAACGCTACTATGACTAGTGCGAATGACAAAATTGAAACCGTAGCTGTCCGCGATAGCGGCAGCAAAAGAAAAAAACAGCAGCATACACCAATGCAAGATAGTGGTACCTACTAGTGGCAACATTGGCTGAAAGAAATTATATGATTTCTTGAAATTGAGGTGGACACATGTACCAATGGCAAGAACAAAAATGATAAATTAGCCAAATGTATACCATCTTTTCCAAAACATTACAAAAGTGTTAACCTGAATGTGCCGGGATTTATGGGTTAAAAAAAACTTAAAAGAAAAATATGGGACATTATTTGAAAAAAGTTTTCTCAAGGAAAGCCTGATCGAAGCAAGGTTCAAGGTTATCTTTTTCACAAAAAAATACGTTTTAGCATTTCCATTGTTAGTCAAGACATTTCAAGATTTCTTGTTTTCATGATTAGAAGTTTTGGTATCGACATAAAATTTCTTGTCTTGTCTTGAAATCAAGACAAGATATTGAAATATTCAAGAACTTGGCGACACCTAGTATAAATATAAAGTTTCTGAGCGACCGAGCTTCGCTCGATTTCTTTGTCCAAAATATATTCAGATACGAACGTTAATTAGGTTTAAATATTTTCTTCAATGGTTTTGTAGGCATTATGATGTGCAAATATTAACTACAGACGAAAATTGATCCAAAATGAGAAAATTCTACATTTGGATAATCGTGTATAGTGCAAACTCACAAAATTTTATAGAAACAGTTGATTATCTAAAATCAGCAACAATATAAGTACAACAAAAATTTACGAGATGGCGTTATATGAAATCGTCACCAGGATAGCAAAGAGAAGGCTACCATAAATAGTTATTAAAAAAAAATGAGATTGCGTAGGTGGACTTAAAAAGCAAAACACTATCTAAATATCAAATTTCATCCAAATCGTTAGAGCCGTTGTCTAGATTAAGTTAAACAATGTGCTGAAGTAATAAAATATTATTGAAGATTATCAGTTCAAATGAAAGTTGCACATATCTGAAAAAATAGATAGAATTTATATTTGAACAATAAGATTCGAATAAGTAGATGAATAAGTTGAACCGGAGATTGCACGTATCTGAAAAATGAATACAATGATAAAACTGAATAAATGACAAGTAAAAAATAAAATGACAGAAATTAGTATATTTGAATATGTGGATATTTGAATATGTGGATATCAATTTTATTCTTTAATTTTAACTAGTTTTGCATTCATATTTAATTATCGTATTTTATTTATTTTTTCGTTGAATGTAATTTCCGTTTCAATTCGTTTTTACTCACCTTAAATTAATTTTTTAAGCTTTTGTTGTTCAACTCGTCATTTAAACACTTATCTCATTACATTTCTCAGATAGGTATATATAACTTTTTAATCTTGTTTAAATTTTTATACTTTTTAGATGAAGCTTTATTGGTATATTTTATGAACAACGGAAATCCAGAAAACTACAAAAGTTAATTTGTTTGATTATTGAGTTACACGTATAATGTTTTCTTGTATTTCAAATAGATTTTTATAACTACAATTTCTTCAATAAATTAAATATTTCAGAAAAAATAAATTCAATGGAAACTCCATAAAAATCATACCTACTTGTTGAGCGGTCGGTAGGTTAATTATATACCTCTGACAAAAAAGAAATCCCGGCTGTGGTGAATTTTCCTTGTTCACTTTATGTACATATTATATATATGAACAAGTTTATTTTACATAAATGGATGGTTGAATATTGTGAAAATCGCTATGAGTATTTACGGAGTGGGCTGCCGTTAAGTTGGTGTGCTATGGAATACCATGTGCCACTGTCATAGAGTAGACGTTTTTATGTCAGGTAGTATTTGTTCTCTCAATGAGATTCTGCATTTTCGATCAAAACAGTGAATTGTTCAATCCTAATATCTTTGGCGGAGAGTGCTATGGGTTGTTATCAGGGCCGGATGAACCATTAGGCAGAGTAGGCAACTGCCTAGGGGCCCCGCATCGACAGGGGGATCGTACACGCACCAAGAAAAAAAATGTCATCAAATGAAAATTTTATTTGAAAATTTCTATGAAATTCCTCAACAATATTATTGCTCTCTTTCGACGCATGTTATCAATTGATGAAATACTTCATACATACAGAACCATCTAGTATCGAGTAGTAGAACTAATAAACTGTCTTCGTTCAACAATGTCCCAGAACCGTTTGAATTCCTTGTCGATAATGGCCATTGAAAATAATGTATTAGAAAGGGTCAACTTCCAAGATGTTTCAAACGTTTTTGTTTCTAAAAAAGTTAATATTTAAATTTACTGTACTGTACAAAACCAATAAATATCTTGAAAGTTGACTTTTTCCAATTTGTACTTCACAAGACTGTTTTCTTTCTGTTTATTGTATTTTATTGCGTTTAACAAGATTAAATTGAAAATAACCGCGTCCCGTCTCATTTCTCTTTCCTAACCCATCTTGCAACCTGGATCATCATTCATCATTTATCTATAACCTATTCATTAAGACCATTTCAATAAAGCTAACGAGTTAGGTAAGGTGATGCTGCAGCATCAAGTCAAAGTAACCATGTTGTTGCAATATCACATAAGACTTTGAAGTAACAGGATACCCGGAGTGGATCATCTGGAAGTAACTTACATCCCTTTATCAACTTGAAAAGACTTGGGGCCCGGACAGGGTTAATCCGGCCCTGGTTGTTATCCATACAGTTGTTCAATCATGATTTGTGTTGGGGAAAAATTGGAAAAAATGTCAATTTGCTCCGAGTCAAATATTCTGCTATTCTGCACTGAAGAGATCTACTAAGATGGAAACAGCTTCATGCAGATCTTGAGACAGGATGACTTGACATTTTCCACAATTCAAAGTTGCATTGTGAATGCAAATTTCCGAACGCTGAATATATCTAACCTGCTCCTTTGAAGGACTGTTTGATAATTTCAAATGATTGAAGAATTTTCTTTGTTCACTTTATGTGATATATGAAATTGACTACGGTCATCTAGTATATTTAACATGAATTGATTGAATAATGAATTCTATCGAATATAATGATTTTAGAATGAAACTTTGAAATGGATATTTCATCATTAAAAAAAAAAATTCGACTCACCGTCTTCCATTGTTTGGTCAGTAACCGATTCCGACATTGGCCCTACACCAACTTCGTTGAATGCCTGAACAACTATGGTGTATCTGGTAAATTTGGACAGGTTGCCCAACAAAAGTTCGCCCCCGTCTTCTCCGTCACCAGATATAGATGTGAAATTGAAAGAAGCCATAGTGGATGTGCGGTAACCTATATTAAAACCTTGTATATCACCATGACGCAGCTCTGGCAATGGAGGTGACCATGTAATCAAGAATTCAGTAGATGAAACTGGCCTAACCTAAACATGAGATAGTTTTTTTACAGTAACTTATGAATATCTAAATATTATCGTTTAGAAATACCAGAAACTACTAATTTAATTTTTTGTTATGGTTTTGAGAACCATATATAGTGAATAATTTTCTATGAGCCGATATGAGTATGCTTGAACCGGGAAATAACAAGACGTTACGCCTTTTTTTTAAGGTCATAACCCGCATAGAGGAACATCAGTTAACTTTGGTTTCGAACCATTTGGTTCCATCAGAATAGCGTATTAAACAGTTGAACAAACTTGCAAATGAAGAATCAAATCTGATGATATCATTCATTGTAGGAGACCATCGAACAGCAGGCTTCGCTGTTCTGATGATGACGAAAAATTCTAAAACACGTGTTATGTGCAGCAATATTTCTATATTTCCCTACTTCAGGCTTCTTGTATCATCATGAATTATGAAATAGTAGATACAAGGTCCTTTAGATGACAAAAGTTGCCACCGTGGCCAATAGGAATATCTTGCTCCTAAATTTGGGGCGTTTCAGGAGTAGCTGCAAATATGCGACGGTCTTCTACAATTTGGTATATATTTTTTTCTGTATCCATTTCGAAGTAAGGCAACTATGTTCTTACGAGTACCAAAAAGTACGAAATATCTGCTTCTATTTGCGTATTATTATATTAAAATTTCGGATCTATATATATATATATATATATATATATATATATATATATATATATATATATATATATATATATATATATATATATAGGTATATATATATATTATATAGGTTATATTAAATATATATATATATATATATATATATATAATATATATATAATATATTATATTATATATATATATATATATATAATATATATATATATATATATATATATATATATATATATATATATATATATATATATATATATATATATATATGTATATATATATATATAGATATATAAAACAAAGTTCTTACAAAAATGCCTTTGCAGGTAGGTTCTATTTTGATTTTACGTTTAATATTATTCATTTCTATTTCCAATTAACAGTAATAATTTGAGGTTTCGAATAACCAATATATAGAATGAAAGTATTTGAGAATAATTAAATTAAGATTAATTATAGTACCTAACAGAAGATAAATAGAATACAAATATCCACTGAAATCACTCATTTCATTATTCTGAAACAGAAGTTGAAAAATATTTAATTTTATTCTAGCATCTCATTCCATGATAGAATGAAAAGGATAGTAGATTGAATTTCTGCAATTATATTTGAAGTTTGAAAACTTTTTAACATTTCGAGATAGGTACTAATCCAAATATTCCGTATCTTCCGGTTCACCCTACGACTTACCACAACGTTAAGGGGTGGGCCCGCAGGGCGTTGTGGTTCGGTCTTCAATAGAAGTTCTGCACTGGGGCTGCTTCTTCCAGCTGGCCCTTCTGCCAAAACCCGGAACGAATACTTTGTCGCAGGCTTCAAGTCTTCGATGAGGACTGCGTAGGATAGAGGAGAGTCTACCACATCTATGTGTTTCCAGG
>JARQZK010003052.1:80000-139285 GCA_030704885.1 Cynegetis impunctata | reverse complement strand
AAACACGTTTTTCGGTCCAAGTGACCGATTAAACTTCCTGTTTACATTCGAGGAACGTAACTTCTACTCAGAAGAGTTTCAATCAATATTTAATATTTCGAATATTTGTTGATGTGGAGTAACAAAATATGAGCTTCTTGAAATATAGCACTACATCTATGCTTTGATTGTAAATTTATTTACTCATGAATATTTTGAAGTTATAAAAAATTGTCGAGTCATCAGTAAAAGTTTCGTGTGATGTTTATACGAAATTGACAAAGCAGCTGATGAATTCATCAAAACTGACGTGTTTTATCAAAAATTTCTTACTGCCACATCTGCTGTTCTCGTTGAGTTGAAAGTGTGGAAAAATTTTAGGAATGAAAACGTTTCTAGGCCTGAAGAAGCAGATTAAAAACGTCTGCGAAACTTCGCTGAATATAAACACCATATAAATCCAGTCTATAAATATTTTGTGCTAAATCCCACAATTTGCAATATATAGTTTGAATTATCATGGAGAACACAAATAGGTACATACGAACGATTTAATACATATCAATTCGTCATACATGAAAGCCTATATTATTCAATTGGGATTGATTTCCTCATCTGGGGATCAAATTTTGTGCACTGTGTTGATATTTTGACGATAAATAAATACAACGTAATTAATTTTTTAATTTTCCATTATTTGTTCAACACTGTTCCGTGTCTGTTTCTGTTCTTCCGGATCAAATAAAAATAATTTTTAATTAAAATTCTACTAACGTGAGGGACGTTAGTAGGATTTAAATTAAAAATTATTTTTGTTTTTGATGAAACTTTGTTGCATTTCCTCTAGATAATAAACAAATTGAAATGATTTTTGTGACCATTATTCAATGGCATTTATTACTATTAAATGTTTTCAAATACCATTTTATTGTTTGTTATGCCGTCATGTCCACTACTAACAAAACTCAAAAGTATAGCATTTTTACAATATAAAAATGTTAAATTGAGATTATTTGGAAAGCTAGAAATTTTCGGAATAGGCAACCAAAGTTACCCTTATTTTTAATGCTGCAGGCGTTATTTTTGATCAAAGCGAGTAAGAAATTGAACTATTTCTCGCTCCTTATGTTACAATATCTCATAAGTGTTCATTTCAACAGATTTGTATTATTCACTCATCACTGATTTGTAACACCCACCTCTTAATTTTGGAATGATTGAGTTTTTGGCTCTAAAAATTTCAAGAAGAGGAATTTCGTTTCTCTCTTCGGCTGTTTACAGGATCTTTCAAAAATCGGAGGACTACAATAAAATAACATGAATACCAAATCGAGAACGAATCAATCGAGAAGCAATAGTTGAAATCAAAAGTTCCCGAATTCGAAGGGATGCTCATCCTTTATAACATAACGGATTTAATAAATTACATATTATTCTAAACTTCAGAACTTCTGCGAAAAATCCAATGTTAGAGACCTCTATAGTCTATATTTAGTAGGTTACTCACTAACAATAAAGGAAGTGAAATCTACGTTTATTTTACTTTATTGTGGTATGATAGTGGTAATATAGGTGGCGGTAGCTCATGGTATATCATAAAATTTATAGCTAGGCAATAACATTTAGGCATAAATTATCAGAAGAAGAGAGTAGTTATACTGAATAATGTATAATACTAATCGGTTAATAAACCTTGTAACTCATAGTTCACAAAAACTTTGTGTCAAAAAGCGTAAAAAGTTAAACGTTGTTCGAACATTAAATCCCAAACCAGGTTTCTTTTTTGAGTACAATAATATGCGGTTTGAATATTTATGTCCACCAACAGATGTCACTCACCATATCGTAAGTTTTCAAATATAAAATTCGGTACATGACTGTAATGAAATAGTTATTTTTGTATTTTTGCGAAATCAGTGTTTTTCTAAGGCGCATGAGAATGTAAATTTTTAGCCGGGATCGTCAGATCGAAGCTTAAAATTCATTCGAACGCGCCATGAAATACTGATTTCGCTCACGAAATACAAACAATATTTTTTTACAACTGGCATAAAAGTATTTAAATTATAAGTATTTATTAAAAGTCATTTTATTTTCAAAATTAAAATTCACGCAGTCAAGTATGTTTATCAATATATTCTATGATCTTATATGTCAGAGTAAATGTAACCAAGGAAACACGTAATTTTCTTAACAAACATCAGATTAAATATATTTTTTTCACTAGTAAAAAAATGGATAACTTTGCGTATCATAGCGATTCGTGAATGTAGCCTTTTTTTGACAGTTGTAGAAAAATAAATTTTCAGTATGGATACATTTAACATTTCCCAATAAGTCCATATTCAGGTCATATGATAAACTGGTGACGGTATTTATTTTATTGGAGGTTATCAAGCAGAACACAGATTCCGTTATGTTTTATACAAGTAGAATGCAGTATCAACATTACTTAATTCAATAACTTAAGATTTCAAAATTGGCAGCATATTAAGCTAATCTAAATATTATTTTTGGCAGAATGAACATTTAACCTCAGAAGTAGTCAGAATTATTTTATTGAATCAATGAATGGCAAATACCGATTTTGAATTCGTTTTTCAGATGGTTGGAGGTTCCTTTTCACAGGTAATTAAATGTAGGAAATAGTTATTTGTGCAACCAGTTGGGAAAACCATCATTTTTCGTAATGAGCGTATTTCCGCGCAAAAATACGAGAGTTACGAAAAATTGAAAAATAGTGTTGCCCAACGTGTTTCAGACAATATTTTTTCTAATTTTGAATAGGATGTGACTATTTGAATTTAAATTAAAAGTATCAAAACGTCCCTACAAGCGTCCCTCGTCTAGTGAATTCGGAGATATTTATTTTTCACTTCGTTGCTATGGAAGTATCGCTAGTGTCATATTTCGTAATTTCGATAGTGTTTGTCTATGATTTTGATTGTCAAAAAAGTGAAAATAATAATCGCTTTTAATTTCGCAAATAATTCCTTGAATTTGTTTTAAAGCAGAAGAATATATACTGCAATGTCCGATTCAGAGAACGACGTACCGAGCGACATCGTGGAAGCGGCTCAATCTGCGTTATCTACAATTATTTGTCCTATGCCAAATTTTGTTTATGGTGTGAACAAAAAAGGATTACTAATTTGAACGAAAAAGTTTTGCTAGCGTATTTTCAAGAAAAAAAAGGGAATGAAGAATTCAACCTTGTGGAGCTTATATTCGATGTTAAGAACCGAATTGTGCTTGAAGAGAAATATTGACATCAAGAAAAAGAAGTACATAGTTCAAGTATCTAGTTTAGTCTCACAATGATTTTGTATTTTTCACAATTAATGACGAAATTTACTTTTCATCAACAGTTGCGAAATTTTTTACTTTTCGTAACCAGTTGCGAAAAGTAAAACGTTTCAAAACGTCGATGAGTTTTGAAAAGTGTCGCTTTATATGTCAAAATTAGAAAAAATAAAATTGTTAAACTCGCCATCTAGGTGTGAGCTTCATGAATTATTTTGGTTATTGGCGAACGTAGATAATCGATACGTCCTCTACCGGTGTCGAATATTACTAACGCATGGGCCATAGACTGCTTTGTTTACATCTGTTTGAGTGTATTTTATATGAGAAGTTGTTGAGTTTTAATTTTGTTTGGAATCGTGTACAAACGTTCAGAAGAGATGAATCACTATTTTTGTGTATCCTATTGTTCATCTTGGGCAAAAAAACCCGAATATAGCTTACATACCTTTCCGAAAGCTGGACAATTCAAAGTTGTATTCCAAACAAAGTTGGGAAACAAGAAAATGATGGACAGAAGAAAGGTGTGGATTCATAACGAAGATTGAAAAAAGTGTCTGAACATAAGAGAGTTGTTCTTCACAGTTTAATGAGAATAATTATTTTCCCTGCAGTAAGTTTGTGGTGTTTTCCATATAGAATTATACCACCTGATGATGTGCAATTTTCAGCTAACCGAAAACGTAGGGCAGGGGTCACCAATTAGTTTCCTTCAGGGTCCGTTTTAAGAAATAAAATGACCATCGCGGTCCGCACAACACGTGGTCATCGCGGCGTCCATATATGCAGGGGATATATTTTCATTAAATTACGTACTCTGTAGTGCTAGTTGCTGAGTTCTCGTGGTCCGCACAAAATGGGTCGGCGGTCCGGATGCGGACCGCGGTCCGCCATTTGGTGACCCCTGACGTAGGGTTTTTGAAGTCCAATGCTATTCCAACGAAAAATCTTCCACTTTTATCGGAATCTGAACCTGGGCCATCATCCAAAGATTCTAGATAATTGTATTTTCTTTCATGTAACAACCAAAGATAGGTACTATATTAAAATAATAAATAATGTTTATTTGCACAACCAAAATAACAGTTTATCATAACATCAAGAATATGAAATAAAACTTGACTTTAGAGCTAGGTAAAAACTAAAATATTCAATTGTATAACCAGGAAAACAGAGATTCTATAAAGAAACCAGACGCTCAGAAGTCCACGTTACTTTTGGGAGAGCTGTTATACGTCAAGAAAATTCAAAAAATATAATAACTCATTACGTTCAAACCATTCAAGCAGAGTATTCACGTTAATTCTTATTTTATTTCATGTTGTTTCTTTCAGTTTTGCTGGTAAGTACTTAGTTTTGTCCATTATACTCAAAACCTCTTCAGTTGGTAATTAAAGTAGACATGTCAGAGATGTTTTCTTGAAACTTTTGAATTTTTTGGCAGCATTTGTAGTTTGGCTCTTTTTGCAGCCTCTTCAATGTTCATTGGTAACAAATCATCACTTTTATTTGAATAAATATATTTTTCGTAATCCCATACTGTTATTTTGCTTTAACGGTATTCAGATGACAATTGAAATGTTAATGTTAACCGCCCACTTCCGTTAAAATTTTTTAACGGCCGGTAGCCATTAAGAAATCACGTGTTCAAATATTTATTTCAAAACTTCATTCTGCTCACAATAACAACATTGAAATCTTAGTCCACAGCGAGTTGGGAGAATAAACCTCTGATTTTCATTTCGCATAGGCTAATAATACATCTTCATTATCCACCTTTACATTCTCGCTTTTACGCCACATTTCAAAATTTTCATATTCTTTTTGATATCGCTCTTGAGTTATTTTCGGCAGTAAATCAACACTCGCTGACTGCACATGATTCCCCCAATATTTCTAAAGGAATTCGATTTTGTTCCTCAATTTCATCAATTACATTCATGGTAGTCGTTTAAGCGAACTTGAGAACACAAAAAACTGACGATGTTTATAAAATTGTCAAACTGTTCCATGACAACAGAGTGCACGACGTTGGGATTTTTCTTTAGAATTACGAGGTACGGGGTTTTTTCTTTCTTCGGAATAAAAATATAATTTTTCAACGGGATTACGAAAATAACTATTATATATACTATTATATCACTTTTAACACTAATATCATAAATAGCTATTTTATGCGTTATTAAGCCGTAGTGCGCGCGCCTGCTTTTTTTTATTATTTTTGCCGTACGTAAAAAAGCCGCAGGTTTTTTCGCCGCGCAGTAAAAAACTCGTAGTGCGTGCCTAGCCTTAATGACCCATGGAGTAGTACCGATATTAGCCGTTCCGGCGCTACGATCTTAATTTCAGACGCCGTCGCCAATAACTTAAGATTTCAAAATTGGCAGCATATTGAGCTAATATAAATATTATATTCGGCAGAATGAACATTTAACCTCAGAAGTAGTCAGAAATAGTTTATTGAATCAATGAATGGCAAATACCCATTTTGAATTTGTTTTTCAGGTGGTTGGAGTGTCCTTTTCAAAATCTCACAGGTAATTAAATGTAGGAAAAATAAAATTGTTAGACTCGCCATCTAGGTGTGAACTCCATGAAATAACATGAAAGTCATAATACCCTAAATAAGGCAAACTATTATTTTTATGTTTTTCCTTGAAATGTCTTTCTCTTCTTCCGTATCTGTGAAACTGTCATAGTCTGACAATGGTGAATTCAATTTATTTATTTTCAAATATAAAGGAAGATCTCCCATGAAGAAACCCCATTCCATGTATTGAATGATTATGAAAATAGTTACCTTCTCCTGTAGAACCGGAAATATACTATATGAGGAATTCCCAGTGATTTGAATTGATATGAACTGAAAAAATAAAACAAGTTTTTAAACCTAACCTATTCATCACCGCCGTGATGAATCTTCAGACGAGTGAATAGATGAAAGTTAGATTAAATGAAGCCTCAAAAATGCAACCAAAAATGTGTAGGGTCAACGGAATTGAATATGAAATAATCAAAGAGGGTGTTATGGTGAAGAGATCTCAGAATAAGAATATACTAACTATTGTCAATTATAAAGAAAGATGGTTTGTTCTAACAAAAACATTTCTTATCTACTTTGAAAACAGTCATGGATGGGTAAGTTTAATTTTTTAAATCTCATTTTAAAGTATCATTTACGGATAGTTTTTATTTGAATTTTCATGGTCAGGAATTATTAATTTTGTTTTAAGAGTCCAGGAATAAGTAGGTACATAGTTTTCAAGAATAATCTTACTGTTTTTGTACATGAGTCATAATTTATGTGGATCAAAATAACTATTCTTTATGATTGTATGATATCATTTTATTAGAATGCCTAAAAGATGAAGTAGATTCACTTAAGTACCTATAGAATTCTTGGAATAAATAATTTATTTTTATTAATCATAAACATCTAATGAATGATTTTTGATGTTTATAGCTGTGTACCTTATGGAAGGTATCTGTTATAAACTTTTTCTTTCAGTCCAAATTTCAAATGAATGTTTTACAAATTCAATGGTAAAGTATTCTGTTGCAGTGTAATATCCTTTATGTTATATGTATTAATAGTTAAGAATTCTCATATATTTGTGTACTCCTATAGCTTAGTGACTATTAATTGCAACGATTAGATCTTAATTCTGCGAACTAACTCTATTTAGATATAATATTTTTTATCAGAAAGTCCAGAAAATTATGTTATATATATATATATATATATATATATATATATATATATATATATATATATAATAATAATAAGTTTATTTGCCCTCAAGTGCACAATATATAACATAAGAATGTACATACAATATATATATATATATATATATATACATATATATATATATATATATATATATATATATATATATATATATATATATATATATATATATATATATATATATATATATATATATATATATTATTTATTTATTTATATATACATATATACCTAATATAATATAACTTGAAACTTACAGCTCATGAAAATGTGTATGAGAAGCCTGATCGCATAACTTATTCTCCCGATGAAGTTATTAAACAGTGATAGAATTTCATTTAGTGTACTGACCGCTAACCTGATAATCTCCAGATTAATCCAAATATTATTTTGCTGGTATTTTTAAAACGATTGCTGATTTTTCTTCTATATTTTTCATCATATTCATGGTGCTAGCTTTTCCTGATCTTTGATTAGCCACTTTTTGTCTTATTACGTTCAACAATAAAAGTAACGTTTTCATGTATTATAAAGAAACCTTGTTTGAGACATTCATGAGATTATGAGGCTTTATTAATATATTCTGCGCCATTTTAGAGGGATATTTTCATTAAATTGATTCAAGTATTCTTAATATTGGAAATGATGTTCTCAAATGTAAACTAACTAAATTCAATTTATCATAACAAATAGTTGGGATTCTTCATTAGTCCAAATATTCTTTATTAAAATGTCCTGCAAAAATTCCAATTCTGTAGAAATGCCAGCAAATTTTGGCACATTTAATTTTAGAATGTAAACATTGTTTTTAACCTATACCTTCCTTTTAGTACGTGGTTTATTACGTTATGCAGGAACCGAAACAGATACTCATTCCACAAAGATTAATTATTTGAACTTTTTTTATTTAAAAATCAAATTTTAGGCTAAAGGTGGTAGGACAGTTTTGTCTTTGTAATTGCCCTCTTTATTATTCATTGCTTATTTTTGTTAATTATACCAAGATCACTATGTGATTTCCATTTATTGAGCTGTGGCACTGTAGTAAGTGCAATGATTTAATAATCTGAAAGTTTTCAATGAAGTTCAACACATTTAAAAGAAGTGTTTTGAACCAAGAATATTCATTATCATGATTTCTTGAAATAATAATAACCTCAGTAATATTTCAGAAAAGAGCATTGCACATTTCTGCAGCCACTCCAAATTCAGGTAGAAGGCTGAAACTTTGTATTTAAATATGCTTGATATTAAGGAGGTAACAGGTTTTTGGTTTCAATGTTTTTTCCCACCACTTCAATTTTTATGAGGAAATTTCATTCGGTTTGGTAGGTATTCAAGATTTGTGCCTCTTTTCAGCCCTTCCAAATTGACTCAGAGAAATTTGTATGTAAAAAGAAAAAAATTAGGGGAAATACGACCTTAATGACGGAGCTCCGATGGTCACTCGTTTTTTTATTTGGGCTTCAATAATCACTTACCAAATTTGATATTTACATCGAAATGAGTTGAGAGAGTTATTTCAGGAAAAAAAACTACAATAAATACACATAGGTATATGTATAATGAGTTCTCGAAAGTTAGAAGTCACTAGACATGCTTTATTGATGAGTTCGAAAGGGATGAATACATTCTGCTTTGTATGCATTGTGCTACCTAATGGCTCAATTTATTTTTATTTCTATAAATAACAGTTCTTTAAGATATGCCTTGTTTTAATCTTATTTTCGAACATAATCATCTCAGGACACTTAATGAAATTTTCATTGAAATATAGATCAACATTGTGCTACCCAATGGCTCATGGATAACACTTTTTTAAGATAGCTTTGTTTTAACCTTATTTTTCGAACATAATCGTCTCAGGACACTCAATGAAAATTTCATTGAAAAATAAATCATAATTGAAATTAAACATAGAAATACTGTGTAAAAAGCATAGATGTCAATCATATATAGTTGATACCAGCTAAGATCCATACCAGCATTTCTCAAGTGGCTACCACTGCCATATTTGATTATATGTTCTATCCAGAAAGCAGCGTTGTCCATTGGATTGAGGAGTTGACCTTTTAGAAGCGCCGATCTCTTCTTTGCATTTTCCCGATATCTGTAATCAATATGTCAGAACTTATTTACAGTGGGTATCCTGAAAATTATATTTTTATTATTCATATTCGAATTAATCAGCGAAATTTTGGAACAATAAACAAAATATTTTCATTTCAATATTTTATGGTTCATAATTACCGAATAACTCTCTTCTAATACCTGACGTTCGATTTTCGGTGTTTCCTTTTTCGAATACGAATATTTGAAGTAATTTAGAGATTTACGATTATTCGGGTGCAAAAACTCATGTTCGGAAATATAATGAAATTCACTATCACATTATTTGGACTGTTCGGTCATTGGTGTTATCGAAATTTCTGCATAACAGATCTCACCTTGGATTTTCTAGAATTTCTTTGAGTTTATTTCTCAAGAAATCTTCGGTGAGAAGTTCTAACTCTAAACGCAACGCATAACCAGCTGATTGAGCTTCTTCTACATTCATTACTTGGTCACCAAAGAAAGGAATTCCCAGTATTGGAACTCCATGGTACACTGCTTCTGTGTTGCTTCCTAATCCTCCATGGGAAATGAAAAGTCTAATATTTGGATGTGCTGAAACAACTTGTTTGATTAATTTTTTTTTCTATTACAATAGTTTAAACACACCTAGTTCTTTCAAAATTAATGTAGTAGGAAGTACATATTTGATACTTTGACTATCCCAAATATATTGTTCTAACAATAGAGAATAGTCAATAACTTCTATTACTTCTATATATAACTGATACTGGAATTGGCCGTAGACATTAATTTCTAACTCGCAGATATATTTCAAGACTAATTTAATTTGCAGACGGACAATTGAAGCCATTTAATTGTTAATCCTTCTAGCAAATTTAATTCAGAATTAATACTGCTGATACTTGTAATTTACCCAGAATATCGGCTTGTGGTAACCATTTTTTCACCATTATGTTCTGCGGTACATTTTTATGCTCCAACTCAGACTTAAATAAAATTTTCACCGGTGCCAATTCTCCCAAAACTTTGAAAATTGCTTGTAGTTTTTTTTCCTCAATTGAGAAAATCTTAACAATTGAACCCATAGAGAAGAGTATCGCCCCCTGATCAGCGTTATCTAAGTAGGTCTTGATTCCTTCTGGCAGTTCCTTTGTTCCATGCAGATGGAATCCGCCTATTTGAATAGCATTTGGGACATGAGGTCTTGGAGGTTCTATGCTGAAGTGCGAATTCATTAGCATAAGGGATATATTTTTCTGGAGATCCTCCAGAGTAGGGGAGTCTGGTAGATATCTGTTCAATAAGTCTGAAAAACAGGAAGAACAGTAAACATTGAGATTTAAAGAGTTAATTTATAGAGTTAACAGCTTTGAAATATTTTCCTGCTTATGTGTTACAGTATCTAACAAAATACTAAGATATTTTTTAATAATAAGATAATATCTTATACTCTACAAGTATAGGTAAGAGAACCCTTTAGAGCTTTAAAACCTAACAGGCGTTACTATGTTATATATAATCAAAGGCGCCGAGTTATAAAAAATATTGGGGGTCCCATACCGGGGGTCTTGCCCCTGGAAATTTTCTGAATTTTAGATGAAAAATAGTGAATTTTAATGTTTTTGATGCATTTTAGAGTTATATGATAAACAGTAGAACCCCGAAAACTCGACACTCCAGGAAACACGACAAGCCTGACACATATTTGGCTTTGAAAAACGAAACAAAATATAAACATGCACGGTATTTTCGTAAAAAAATAATTTAATTTACATTAATAATTATGCTTACAGAGCATTGAATGTATAGACTCTGAAAAAGAAATTATATTCAAATAAATCCTAAAATATCATTAAAATAATAAAACATAAAATATTGCTGTCGCACAGTTATAGCACTTTGATTAATAAGTGAAGTAGCTAATTTAAGCTTACTTTGAATGAGGCTCAGGGTTCACTATATAAAAACAATATCTCAAGGTTAATGCTTTGAAAATATTTAAGAATTATAAAATAATAAATATAAAAATATTTCAGTATTTGAAAATAACTAATACAGTACTAGTGTAGGTAATATAGTAATACAGTACTAAACTAGTCTAATATTTCGAAACTGAAAATTTAACATTCGTGTATATTTAATTCTGTATTTTATAAAGATTTTTAATATTGGTCTCAATTATTAAATGATTGAAGTTAAAAAATACCAACATAATTTTGTGATTTTACAAAGCATAATATAACTACTAATTTTTTTTTTTTGTGGGGCGGATTCCCCCCAATAAGATTCTGAGTAAACATTGTTTCTTTTAACGATTGGGGGGGGGGGGTCGGCAGTGGATATTAAATTTGAGAAAGAGATTATAAATTCCATTAAAAATAAAATAACTACATTTGTTTGATAGTCCGTGAAACAATACAAAAGTAAAAACAAATGTAATTTTATTTTAATTTAGGCAGGAATGCGTATTTTCAGATCTTTAAGGTTTTTTTTCAATTGATAACATTCAATTAATTCCCATCCCGTGACATTACAAACCACAAAAAAATAAGATTCATGTGGAGATTTAACGTAAATTGTAATATTTGAACTTCTAGAAATATTTTGTATCATGTGATTCCAAAATTTTTGTTGTTTTTCATTGTTAATTATCATAATCAGTTTTCGAACACGATTAATTGATCTGAGGTTTTGAGAAAATCAAGTATTATTCTTTTGCTATATTCTTCTTACCTTGTTGATGTGGGTATACAAAAAACCTGAAAAATGAGTGTGTTATGATATTGATAGTGACTGTGAATAATCGCCCAAGGAAACTTTTTGTAGACACACTCAGGAGCACGTTTGGCACATAAATCATGGTCGGATTGGCAACATAGGGATTATTCAAATTGTTAGAACCGATAGTACTGAAAAACATAGATGGCACGCCCAAGTGGTGAGCTATTCCTAAGGCTGCATCATTGAAAAAACTTTGCACTATTACTATATCAAATTTTGGCTTCTCCTTTATTATCTTTTGTATCTCTGGCTCTTCCCAGAATAGATTTGATATATCTATGAAAAGTTTCCTCATTTTTAATAGGGTTTGGATCCCGCCAGATGGGCCTACTGCTTGCTTAGCTGAAAAATCCATTTTTAAGTCACTGGAATTTCATGTATATGTATATATATATATATATATATATATATATATATATATATATGTATGTGTATATATATATATATACATATACATATATACATGTATAGATACTAGCTGACCCGGCAAAGTTTGTTCTGCTATATAAATTATTATTTTTATCTATCTATCTTTCTATCTATTCATCTGTCTGCCGATGTGTCTCTATCTATCTAACTATCTATCTATCTGTCATTCTATCAATCTATCTGACCCGGCAAACGTTGTTCAAATTATCAAAATTGCTATTAAAAAACAATGGGTTATTGATAAAAGGGTGAAAATGTACAGTTGTATGGATTTTTAATGCAACATAAAAAAAAAAAATTTTGTCCAAAAAATTTATAAAAATGTTTGGGGTAGACCACCCTAAGCACTTAGGGGTATGAAAAATATATGACGACCTATTCTCAGACTGACTATTATTATTTTCGATTGCCATCTTGCAACCCTATTGCGCATCTGGATAAAATTAAAAAAAATAAAAATCGCGATGCAAAATGGAGGGTTCGTAGAGGGGAGAAAATTTAGGGTGGTATATATTTTTGAATGATGTATCATGTCTAAAAAATAAAAAAAATTAAGGGATGGGCCCCCTTAACATTTAGGGGGATGAAAAATAGATGTCCGATTCGAAGACCTAACCGATATGCACACAAAATTTAATGAGAATCGGTCAAGCCATTTAGGAGGAGTTTAATTACAAATACCGTGACACGAGAATTTCATATATTAGATATATATACACAAGTAAAAATATTAAAAAGAAAAAATGGATTACTCCCTCTCTATTAAAATCAATCAACATCAAAAATAATCTCTACATGAAACTCAAAAAACAACCTCAGAATGAGCAGCTTAAGAAACAATACCTGAATCATAGAAATACTCTTCATAAGCTTATCCTTAGTTCGAAGAAATCGTACCTATATGGAGAAACTTGTACAAAATAACAGAACTGACTCTAGTAACATTATGGAAAAGCATGAAAAACATAGTTGTTGACCATGGTCAATTTCATACATTACATTCGTGCGCGACAAATTTCTGCATTTTCGATCTAAGCTGTGAATTGTTAGTTCCCAATATTTTTGGTGGGAGGGCGCTCTGGGTTGTTATAGAAATTTTTTAATTCACTCCGTGTCAAATAACATACACTGATGAGATCTAATAAGATCGAAACAGCTGTATGCATATTTTGAGTCGGGGCGTCTTGACAATTTCTATAATTCACCGTTCGATTGTGAATGCAGATTTTGCGTTGCCGAATACATATAACCAGCTCCCTTGGAAAGTTGTTTGATAATTTTTTAAAGAATTTTCCTTCTTCACTTTATGTAATGTATGACTTCAACCAACATAATCTTGAGGACCCGACCACTCCCCTCCCGGGAATGCAATTGCCCAGGAAAGCCCAGGTGCAGCCTTAACCGCATCAGAACTCGACACGCTAGATGCTCGTACATGCTCCACAAATGGGGATTCTCAGATACTCAAAAATGCGACTGCGGAGCCCCAGAACAAACTATAGACCATATAGTCTGTGAATGCCCGACAAGAAGTTTCCACGGAGAATGGGACGACATCTTAAAAGCTACACCCGCTGCTGTAGACTGGATAACTTCCCTGGACATCGACTTATAACCTCTAGTCTCTCCCAAAGAAGTCTGGCATATTTTATTTTATTATACTTATATCTAATATTAATTCATACTTTACCATACTTATACAAATAAGTACAGTTGTAACAGAAATTTTAGATCGCCATACGATATAGTTATTAACGTAACAAGGCCGATTTGTAGCAAATAACGGATGAGGTTGGATATTGTAATCCTCGGCTGTGCCTCGGATTATAACTAACCTAATCCGTTATTTGCGTATCGGCCGTGTGTCGTTAAAAATTTTTCGTAATCCCGTTGAAAGATTATATTTTGATTCCGAAGAAAGAAAAAACCCCGTACCTTGCAATTCTAAAGAAAAATCCCAACGTCGTGCACTCTGTTGTCATGGAACAGTTTGACAGTTTTATAAACAACGTCAGTTTTTGTGTTCTCAAGTTCGCTTTAACGACGACCATGGATGAAATTGATGTAATTGAGGAACAAAATCAAATTCCTTTAGAAATATTGGGAGAATCATGTGCAGTGCAGCGAGTGTTGATTAACTGCCGAAAATAACTCAAGAGCGATATCAAAAAGAATATGAAAATTTTGAAATGTGGCGTAAATGCAAGAATGTAAAGGTGGTTAATGAAGATGTATTATTAGCCTATGCGAAATGAAAATCAGAGGTTTATTCTCCCAACTCGCTGTGGACCAAGATTTCAATGTTGTTATTGTAAGCAGAATGATGTTTTGAAATAAATATTTGAACAAGTGATTTCGTAACGGCCGCCGGCCGTTAACACTGACTTTTCAATTGTCATCTGAATACCCTTAAATCAAAATAACAGTATGGGATTACGAAAAATAAATAAATAACCATGGTCAACAAGTATGTTTTTCATGATTTGATTGTAGAAAATAATATATAGTAATCCATCTGAAATAACAAATTTCATTATTTTGACAGAAAACCGAAAAATCTGACAATTTCAATACCACTGTAGCATTGGCCATTTCACAGAACACTCAGTCCAAAATTTATGAAAATCGTGCTAGTCGTTTCTGTGATAATTGAGGCGTTCCATACTTAAAACTCACCCTGTATATATGTATATATATATATATATATATATATATATAAATATATATATATATATATATATATATATATATATATATATATATATATATACATATAATATTTTCAAATTATTGTTGCTTAATTTAAGAAATTACTCCTTCCGATTATTCATGGGTAGTAGTTTTCATCCCTCTCACCCAATTTTGAAGTACATTTTCGATTTTTTGTTTGGCTGTATATCACAAATATTGCTGCGAATGTGTTCTTAGTGTGTCATTTAACTCCACCGAGCTGGAACAATAACTCGTCCAAGTCGCAATCGTCTAATTGCGGCTACAAAAGTCAGACAGTATGTCTGTGTAGCGCACTCCAATTACGATGTAACCATCTTCTTTTGAAATGAGTAGGGGCCAAATATGCCACCACTCCAAAACCCTCAACTAATCACTAATCAGAAGGTCTATTTCTCAAAATAAAGCAACAATCACTCGAAAATATTCTACACTATAGTTATAATAGCAATTTCAAAAAGAAAACATCAGATGGCCCACCTGTTACATATATGAATACAATATATATTACATAATATTAGCTCACCGCTGTAATCGTAAATTAATTTCAAGTGGATTTGAGTGAGTCCTTCAATTGGATTAACAATGTGGGGACTGGCTAAAGTAACAGTATGTCCTCTTTTTATCATTCCTTCTGCTAATTTAACACCTAAAATGTTGTTACTCTTAGTTGGTGAATTAAATATGAGCAGTATGTTAGAAGACTGCGCACAATTGATGAGCACTATCACACATAAAAATGATAGAACATGCATCATGACCGAACAACACTTATTTGTCTATTAATGTTCGTCAATTAAGTAGGTTTACACAAAAATATTATCTCATCCTATCGTGATATTATTCAAGTCCAGGTGCGTAGTAAATTGATAGCAAATGTTTCACACACATGTAATCTCAACAAAATAACGAACAATCGGAATATGAATGCTAAATCGTTCAGCAATTTGATGTTAGATAATAACATATTACCAGAATGTTTTTCAATACCAGGCACTTTTAAAGCTGATTCAGGCGGTGAAATTTTGAAGTAAGTTTGTTGTCGAATTGTTATTTACATTGGTGCATGAGAAGAAAATTTTCAATGCGGTTACAAAATATGTGTACATTAATTATGAACAATATATCCGCTATTCAGTCATCTGGGGTTGATTTTAGGAAAGTGCCTTTTGACAATACAAACACTTTTTTCTTTATCTTTATCTTTATCGGCCGTCATAATTTTGGAGAGATTTCTTGTTTTCTTCATGGCTTTTTTGATTTTGAGCACCTCCTAATTGACTTAGGGGATTAAGAATTCGTATGTGAAAAATGATAAAAATAAAGGAAAATACAACCCTAGTGACGAAGCTCTTCTGCTCACATGATTTTTATATGGAATATAGGAATGTTTTGTTGAAATTAATGTGATTTAATGCGATTAAATCTCCATTTTAGTTTTTATAAAGTAGCATTGCTCGTTCAGAACTGGCTCATTTTTATAAATTGAAACTTCATATTTGGATACCTTTACAATGTACTACCAATTGTATACATTTTAACCCAACTGTTGACATATTTTAATTTGAATACTTTTGAATTTCACCAGTTGAATTTATAAAATATTCACGTACTGAATTTTCTTGATAATATCTTTCTTATCTATGTTAATCATCAATCAAATATGGCTTGGGTTGAATTCCGAATAAAACAGTGTGATGAAATTTGAACAATTTTTTGTGGATATTATTGATGATGACCTTCATTCTATTTAATCTGACTTATTCAGTGAGTTACCTAGTTATTTATCTTCCTAATCTATGTTGATTATCAATCATATGTAATGGTAAATCTGAAGAGGATTGAATTGCCAATAAAACAATGTGATCAAATTTGAAATTGTATTTATAATAAATAAGTTGGAATGTGAAAGCAAGTAGAAGTACAAAAATAAAGAGATAGCACGCCTACTCCAAAAATTAAAGAAAAATTGACTTACACAGCAATTATAATATCTTCGTGAAGCGAAGTGAAGGACCCCCACCTCCGGGAAGAAAATCCTAGTTACGCCAATGTAAATTGTCTGTCAATGTGAGTCAGTATACTAGAGTACCAAGTCTGTCCAGCGAGAATTGGCGTTCACGTCATCAATTGTTATGACGTCGTCGGAAACAGTATTGCCAGACGTAATAAATAATCTCAAATCTAATTACTGACCCAATTTTCGACAGAAATGAGATATAGAGGTTATTTCGGCGACAGTTAAATGTGAAAGTAAGTTTAAAGGGTCCGACAACATTGCACATTTTCAAATAGAATGACAACTTAACATTCAATTCAACTTATTTTCATTACCTACTCATTTTTATTGAGGAATACATACGATTCGATATGTTATGGACAGAATATTTGTCGAAATGGATGATCCGGCCACCACCTTCATATAACTAGTATTTCAGAAAATTACGACAAATATGAATTTTTACAATTTCTAATTTTATTTATTTGGGTAGGCAGTATTGCGTCATTATTTGCGCATTTCTGCGATGTGCACGCCAATTATCGCTGTACAGCTGGGTTTTTTTTATGGAGTATTATAATTTTATTATATGGTCTGACACTTATTTCTGTGAGCAGTTCTTTTGTATTCATTTCTCTATTAATATTTTATTCTGAATTTGTTCAGAACGAATTGAAGGCTGAGAGTACCTTTTTATATTGTAATCAAACAGTGGAAGTTGGCTGATTCTTGTTGATGTATTCAGTATTTCAATGCAATATGGTGGTAAACGTTTTTGTAACTATTCGCCCCATTTTTGTGTAGAGATATCTTGTTTTTCCGTGGTGTTTGAGAATTGGTTCATAGCTCATATAGATCGAGTTGGATGGTTGGAATTTCGTACGTGAATTCTGCTCATTTTAGAGAAGTGCACTACTATTTTCCATGACTGCGTACATCTTAATGTAGATATTCAATTTTTTCCATGGTTTTGAAGGAAGCCCCCCCGGCTTCTGCTGATTGATTAAATATTAGGGAACTACAAACTGGGGGGGGGGAAGTTGGAATGATTTCTTCTTCCATCGATTTTTTATGCTGAAATTTCAAGCGTTTTTGAAGATTTTGATCATTGTGTATTTCCACAGCCACGTAGGCATGTAAAAAGAACAAAAATGAGAGAAAATATATCGTTAGTGACGTTAGATTTCAGTAATCAGTTACCAAATTTGTTGTTTTCATTGAAGCGAGTTGAGAAATTGTTTCAAAGAATTCTTATTCATAAAATGTAAGAAACCAGAAACGACAATATGTATAAATAGGTAGGTATAATATAATATATTACTATTCATGAAAAACATACAAGTTGACCATAGTCAATTTCATGTAGGTATCACATAAAGAGAACAAGGAAAATTCAATAATTTAAAATACGCCACTGTTGCAGATTATAGACATCTTTATGTCACAGTTCTCGTGACGGTACTCTGCATTTTTGATCCAAGCGATGAATTGTTGATTCCCAATATCTTTGGCAGAGGGCGCTCTGGGTTGTTATCCTTATAGTAGTTCAGCCGCGATTCGTATTGGGGAACAATTAGGAATATGTTAATTCACTCCGAGTCAAATAAGCTGCACTGGAGAGATCGAAACAGGTGTATGCAGATTTTGAGTCGGGGTGAATTGACATTTTCTATAATTCACTGTTGCATTTCGTCCAGATTTCACGTCGCGAATATATATATATATATATATATATATATATATATATATATATATATATATATATATATATATATATATATATAACTATAAGTAAACTAAGCATAAGAAACATTAAGAGTATAAATTATTTAGCATAAGGCTGCAACGACTACAACAAAACTTGGAAAAAAAAATATATGTCACGAGAATTAAAAGAACAAACGTACAGGTTAAAAACTTATGTCAGAGTAAATGAGCACTTCTCTGGTCTTACACAGCGCATGGACTAGTCACAGAACATAACATTATCACTCAAAAGTGAGTGTATATATATATATATATATATATATATATATATATATATATATATATATATATATATATATATACAGGGTTTATTTCACTAGGTTAATGTCAACATTTAATAACTATTTGCATAAAACATTTACTATTCATTAAAATACACTATAGTTTACGCGTTTCGACTTCTAGTCATTTTCAAAACAATTTCACAATTAATTCAATATTTAAAAGTCTCTTTCTTACACAGCAAGGTCGTCGATGTCATACTGGTTATCTCACGACCTTGCTGTGTAATAAAGAGACTTTTAAATATTGAATTAATTGTGAAATTGTTTTGAAAATGACTAGAAGTCGAAACGCGTAGACTATAGTGTATTTTAATGAATAGTAAATGTTTTATGCAAATAGTTATTAAATGTTGACATTAACCTAGTGAAATAAACCCTGAATATAAAAATGTCAGTAAATACCAACGAATTATATATATATATATATATATATATATATATATATATATATATATATATATATATATATATATATATATATATATATATATATATATATATATATATATATATATATATATATATAGGTGGCGGCTCGTGAGGTTTTGGTTTAAGAAGGCTACAAGAGGTGAGGTGTTAAAAAATACACCATAGGCGAAAATTTTTAGGATTTCTAGGTCAACCGCCTTATAATTTAAAGAAAATCAAAGTAAAACAAGCACCCTAAGCTATTAATTTGTTTTCACTTTCGAGTGTCTACCTTGAGACCTACAACTCCTATTTACAATATTCACAAAAACTCTTCTCAGCCAATTAATCAATTCATCTATTCATCAATTTTTTTTTCTTTCACAAAATAGGTACCTACCTACCTACTTAACGAATTTGTTAACAGCTGGTGAGAGCAAATAAAAAGTTATTATATATTTTTGAAGATTAGCGGGATTTTGCGATCTTTAACGTTAGCAAAATGATCTATAATATCCTCATAAAATTTTTTGTCTTTCGCCAAAAGTTTTACCAATTCCTTTTCAATCGACAACAAACTAATATTTTTCAAACAAACTTGGCTCATTGAATTTCGTAAATAAGTTTTAATTCTCTTAAGAGTGGAAAACGAGCGCTCTACGGAAGCCGATGTCACCGGGATAGAAACAATTAGACATAAGAGTTTATAAACTTGGGGTAAATCTTGATTCAAATCATTATCAAAAAGGTATTTAATAGTCCTCACATGATTTTCATTTTGCCCCAAAATTTCATTGTCATTATAAACAACACACAGTTCACTTTTTATGGCCACCTTATCAAAAAAAGTGTATTTTTGACATAAATTTTCCAAAAGGTTATCTGGAAAATTAGCCGCCTTTGAATAGCCGCCCCTGATATATATATATATATATATATATATATATCTATATATATATATATATATATATATATATATATATATATATATATATATATATATATATATATATATATATATATATATATGCGCAATTTTGAAGCAATAGTGTTGAAAGTTTGTAAATAGGTAGTTTCGTATGATATCTTAGATGGGATTGGTTTTGGTTCGAATTAGTTGGGTGGTTGACCCCCCTGAGGGGAAAATAAATCTTTTTTACACGATAACGGGCGCAATTTTGAAGCGATAGGGTTGAAAAATTGTAAATTGGTAGTTTCGTATGATATTTTGGATGGGATTGTTTTTGGTTCGCATTGGTTGGGGGGTTGACCACCCTGGGGGCAAAATAAATCTTGTTTACACGATAACGGGCGCAATTTTGAAGCAATAGGGTTGAAAGTTTGTAAATAGGTGGTTTCGTATAATATCTTGGATGGGATTAGTTTTTTGGTTTGAATTGGTTGGCGGGTTGACCCCCCTGGGGGAAAAATAAATCTTATTTGCACGATAAAGGTCGCAATTTTGTAGCAATAGGGTTGAAATCTAGTTAGTTTTTTATGATATCTAGAAAGGGATTGGTTTTGGTTCGAATTGGTTGGGGGGTTGATCCCCTGGGGGAAGAAATAAATATTGTTTACATGTTAAAGGGCGTAATTTTGGAGAAATAGGATTGAAGGTTTGTGAGTAGGTAGTTTCGTATGATATATTGAATTGAATAGGTTTTAATGCGAATTGGTTGGGGGGTTGACCCCGCAGGGAAATAAAACTTGTTTACACGATAGAAGGCGCAATTTTGGTACCATAGGGTTGAAACTTTGTAGGTAGGTAGTTTCGTACGATATCTTGGATGCTATTTATTTCTATATGAATTGGTTAGAGGGTTGACCCCCCGGAGGAGGAAATATATCTTGTTTACACGATAAAGCGCGCAATTTTATATAAATAGAGTTGAAAGTTTGAAGTACGTAGTTTCGTATGATACCTTGGGTGTGATTAGTTTTGGTACGAATTAGTTGCGGAGTTGATCCCCTGGGGAGGAAATAAATATTTTTTACACATTAGAGGGCGCATTTTTTTTTGAAATTGGAAAAAAATCATAATTTAATGAATATATTTTTCAAACTGGATACGTTACGAAAACCTGCTCTTCTAATGCAGCTCGCTGCGATAGAGCTTTTTTTACCTATAGTAGGCAAATACTCAGAAAAAGTTTCAGGTTTTATAAAATAACGAAGGTCTGATCGTCGCGGGCTCTTGGACTATTAATTTCCTTGCAAGATTGTTTCAAATTATTGAAGAATTTTCTTTGTTCACTTTATGGAACATACGAATCACTTTATTGGATATGTTAATATTTTTATTTCAATCTTTAGTTTCCGCGTATTACCAACCCTACATCTTGCCAACCCTTATTTATCCTCTGACATCATTATCTTCCTCTCTGAAAATAAATTAGCATTATAGATTAGAATTTTTAATTAAGAAAGGCCAGTAGACGCTTACGTGCAGTATTTCTCAAGTGATCTGTTATGTTTGTTTGTCTTTTCCTTTGTCATCGCCAAGTCTTACTCATGTTACTAGGAAAGAGTTACACTGGAGGAACTAGCAAAGTATATTTACGCTGCCTATGACATAGGGGGCCGTTTCTTGATGAACGATGGGTGCCAAGAGGCGCGCGACGCGACGCTGCCTTGTTGCCATACTGAGCAACGTATCTTTGATTGAATATTTTAAAATTAGATTTGAGATGTAATCTGAATATAATTTCTTTTAGTTATGTTGATAATGATATTGTTGATCCGAATTTGGAGGCGAATATCTACTGTAGGTTGCTAATTTGAGAAAAAAATATTCGTTCCTGATGAAGAGCACAATTTATTATATACGATCTAATACGAGCCTGTGATATTATACACAATGATTGGTGTTCATGTTTTTTTTATTCGCAAATAATAACTTTTATTGTTTATTTGTATTTGATATAGCGTTATTTGAATTGTTGAGGTGTTTGGAAATTTTAGTGAAATAATCTACATGAAAATATAATAGTAGGGGAGTCCGAGATGCTAAATGGGGTTTTACTCGAGCGTCGTGGGGAGATGTTGGATTGTGAAGATTAGACGCTAAAACGAAAAAAAGGTTATATGATGTATGCCATTTCCCTTGGGGGGGGACGGGGGGTTGGTTGCCGATCTTCAAAAATGTAAAAAAAAATCGTTATATAGAAATACTCGAGCCCGTCAGATATTGATAGTTTATACACCCCACATCATCTCTGATAACGAAGGTAAGTTAATCTGCGGATTTGCATGGTGGGGGTGACCGTACGAGACCAAAACTCATCGGCGATATTCAGAAATGCAAAAAAAAATCGTGACATTTCCTTCAAAATAAAAATTAAAATTTAACCGTGCTCGAGAATGTCAAGACGACGTTTTCTTTTTGCAACTTTTTTAGTCTCCTTTTTCTTTATGCCACGTGCAAATCGTCAGATTAGTGAAATTCATAATTTTCTGCATGTAATTAACTCACATTGCCTTAATCTGACGCGCTCGAGTTTTTAGAACGATCGATTTTTTTTTACTAATCTGATCGGCTGCCCTAGACGAACGCCCCCATACTAAGGGTACCTGAATGGTGGGGATACCTAACAGGGTGCAAGGTTTCCCACAATATGTTATTCTGCCGCGCTTGAGTAAATCCCAAAATCCCCGCTTGGGCTCGCCTACTATAAGTATGCCAGAGTATTATTATAGATGACGTTTGATTTTGAAGTGGAAAATTTATTATATCTAATTTTTAAAAATAAAATATAATATCTATTCGTATAATGTTAATCATAGATCGAAATGAATAATTTAAGGAAACCAATTTTTAACATTTTCACTTTTCTAATAAAATAAGAGCCGTTGTTGGAATTTCTTTTGGATGTGCTTAGTTTAAATTGAATTGCAAGCATATGTTTCTTACTTTAGTTACCACGAATCATTACCAAGTTTGAATCTATGGATTAAGTTCATAATTGGTTTATATTTCCATAACAATTAATAATACAATGTTAAATTTCATGAATTTTTTTCATTGAAGTACTATCAAACGTTGTTAATTTATATCATTGTGCGGGCTATTTAATACGTAATATAAAGCGAAAGAAAATCCGTTACAACCTGGTATTCCACAACACCTTTTCGTGCAAATAATAGACTATTGCAGTGCATCGACAGTCCAATGGTTTCGGTAGACAACGATTTTCGAGTTTTTTTTTATGTCGTATATATATATATATATATATATATATATATATATATATATCACATATACATCAGAACAACAGTGGTCCAAGTCCATTTTACAAAGTTTTGTTTAATTAAGATATTTGCGTTTGTGTTGATAGGTAATTTCTTGTTATTTATTTCAAATTGGATTCATTAGATACTTTTTTTGTGATATATTCAATTTTATTTCTCTTATACTTCATGAATGATAAATTCAAAAACACCTAACTAATCAATCAATTAAGAAAAAAAAATGGACTTAGATCAGTGTTGCACTGAACGAATTCATATTAAGGTGCATTTTTAAATCCAAGTCTCAAGAATAAAACTGAATTTAGCTAAAAGATTTTATGTTATTTATTTTACTTGCTCTTAAAACATTTTTTTGCAATTTCATAGAAAATAAATTTGAATTGTAGAGTTATAAATTCAAATTTGTGTGTATTAAGATTGCACAGATGTTTTTAGAATGAATCAAGTAAGTAAAATAAAATTTATATCAAAAAACAATTCTAACATGAATATTAAGAAAACTAGCTACTCTATTCGTCGAATTGGTATTCGTTGTTGAACTCTTCATCACTCAACAACTGATTACTCTGATCCCGACCATCTTGGAAGAATGTTCTTGTATTAATTTTAACAGGAAGATTTTTATGAAATTGATGAAAAATAGGTATTATATAAGGTAGAAGCGATTTTTTATCGTTCTTCTTTACTAAAATTATGGCTCGTCGTTGCATGTACAGGCTGTCCCATTTTCGATGTCCTTACGGGGTAACTCGTTTATTTTTAAAGATAGAGATTTGCGGTTTTCGCGAACGTTGGCTACTTTTTTGTGAATCTCACGATACCGTAAACAAAATTTTGATAGCTTGCTTCGTTTTTGAGATACAGGGCGATGTTGAAAATATTGCATTTTGGCCCCCGCCTTGTATCACAGCTATCTTTCAACTTATAGGAAAAGTAAAAACTGTGTTTTATACACTTTTTTACGAAGAATCTAGTGGTGTAGTGAGATTTTTGAAATGAGCTGTCATTGTTCAGATATAACCCTAAGTTATATTTTTTAAATGGGACACTGTGTATATTTTTCCATATTCAAAACCTAAATGCTTTGAGCTTTTCAAAAATATATAATACTTATATAATATTTGAAGAATTAGCCCGGTATTTAGATAAATTTCTTTTTTGTTATAGCAAGTCAAGACAAATATCACTTTAGTAGAACGTTTAACGCAATAAACAAATATCACTCTCATTTATATATGGCAGCATGGAAAGTATTCATTCAAAAAATATTATTTAATATAAGTTACTAAACAAAGATTAATTTAAAAATTATTATAACAGAAATTAAAACTTATATGAAACACTGCTACAAAACAAAGCTCTTTTATTTTTCGGTTGAAAATATTTTATAAATATTGTTCAAATTGCTGTCCATTCTGTTGAAGACACAACCGACATCTTCTGAGGATAGCGTCAATCGACCGCAGTAAGAACAAAGGTCTTATGCGTAAGAATTCGAAAGCTTCTCTCGTGGCATTCATGAGAGCATCTCGATTTTCGTGTCGCGTGTGGTTTATTTTATTTTTCATAAAGCCCCATATGAAAAAATCTAATATCGATAAGTCAGGGGATCTTGGTGGCCAGTTAATGGGACCATTATTACCAATCCACTGGTTTTGGAATCTTTCATTAAGAAAAGCCCTAACGGGACCTGCGTTATGACAAGGTGCGCCATCTTGTTGGAAATAACTGTGTCCGTATTGAGCCAAGGGAATTTCGTCAAGTAGTTCACAAAGACAATCATCCAAAATTTCCAAATATCTTCGGTGATTCAAGTTACCGTCGAAAATGCGGTAGGCCAATCTTCCTCCAAAAACGAAACAAGATACATTAAAGCCGAATCTGCCTTGCTTTTGACGAGCCACCGTAACGTGCTCACTTTTAGTCTGCCAAATATTCTCCTACTCGGTTGTCTCCTTTCAGGAAACCTAAAATTCCTATCTTATTATCTTACTGACACCCAGTAAATGGGTAATAGTAAATACCTTTCAAAATAGAGGTCCATCGCTTGATTTGGATTGAAACCAACTTGGTAGTATATCCCAACCATATCTAATTTTTCGTAAGTTTGATATCTTGGATTATCATTCGCCATTGTAAGAAAAATTTGTTAACTTTGACAGGTAGGTGACAGGACTTATATACATTCTGCACTTGCTCTTTTTCCATAGCTACCTACTAATTAGGTCCACAGCGTTTATAGTCGATAAAGAGTGTTTCATAAGAGTTTAAATTTATTGTTTTGTCAAATTATTTAGTGACTCATACTGAATAATATTTTTTTAATGAATACTTTCCATGCTACCATATACGAATGAGAGTGATATTTGTTTATTGCGCTAAACGTTCTACTAAAGTGACATTTGTCTTCACTTGCTGTAACAAAAATGAAATTTATCTAAATACAGGGCTAATACTTGAAATATTATATAAGTATTATATATTTTTGAAAAGCTCAAAGCATTTATGTTTTGAATATGGAAAAATATATAGAGTGTCCCATTAAAAAAAATATAACTTTGGGTTATATCTGAACAATGACAGCTCATTTCAAAAATATCACTACGCCACTGGATTTTACGTAAAAAAGTGTATAAAACACAGTTTTTACTTTTTCTATAAGTTGAAAGATAGCTGTGATACAAGGCGGGGACCAAAATTCAATATTTTCAACTTCGCCCTGTATCTCAAAAACGAAGCAAGCTATCAAAATTTTGTTTACGGTATCGTGAGATTCACAAAAAAGTAGCCAACGTTCGCGAAAACCGCAAATCTCTATCTTTAAAAATAAGCGAGTTACCCCGTAAGGACATCGAAAATGGGACAGCCTGTACAGAGGCTCACGATTTACCGCTGCTAAAGATGTGAATTTCTTTCCAACGCACTTCTTTATTAAGGAAATCTCTCGAAAGTCCATAACATTTAAGACATTCTCTCTAAATGATAAAGAAAATGGTTGTCCACGTTCGAATTTGATGACTTGAATCTTCAGTTAATTAACTGAATTTTTAGTCACATAGTCACATCCACTAATTGAAGCAATACGTGTCCTGACAGGAAAAATAGGACTTGAGTCACCTTTGCTCTGAACATTTTCATTTTTGATTCACAGCAATACCAATCTAGTGGTATTTTTAAGGCAACTATTGAGAAGTGGACTTGGATCTTTGTTGCTCTGAAAAGGAACCGTATTGGGGGTACTGAATCGAGAATAAAAAAGAAAATCAGAATTTTGGACTTGAACTACTGTTGTTCTGATGCACCCATATATTTATATATATATGTATATATATATATATATATATATATTATATATATATAGTAATATATATATATATATATATATATATATATATATATATATATATATATATATATATATAAATATATATATATATATATATATATATATATATATATATCACATATACATCTATATTTTAAATCAGTAGGAACAATTAAATTAGGCCAGATTTTTACGTTTCAATTGAAGAAAATGAGCATCACTTTATTCAATATTTGCCACGCTTAGTGTAAATGTAGCGTATATGATGTCTTCTTCAATAAATAATTATATCATTAAACAATTTTATTTTTCTGGACTAATCGATTAGGTACCTTCAATATATGTAATTGAAATCCCTAACATTGTAAAACTGATCGTTTTTATTCTAGTTTTTGTTTTTTCATTTATTCCCGTTTTGTTTTTATTCAAAGAACATTTAGGAACTTATAACAATATAGAAACCAAAAAAGGTTTGTAGTGAATGACTTTGATTGCAGTCATTGCATAGTGGCACTCAGCAGATATTACTGAGATAGCGAATTTTTTCATATAACAATATAACTGGGATGCTCAGTAATGATATTCACATTTTATAAATATATACTTTGAACAACCTGCCGCAGAAGTTATTATCGATACCGAAATCGGCACTTTTCGACCATTACCGCCTTCAGGTTATATCAGGGATTTTGTTTTGATAGTGATACTGGCAACACTGCAGGGTGGAGTCTGTCCATATTCCTTCCCGAATTGCGCTTCATATAGTGTCGCTTTGCTTCACGCCGTTGGTTCTGAGGTTTTTAATTGTTTTAGCATCAGTAGGGTTAAATATATATGTCCTTGTAGCAAATGCTTATCCAGTAATATGATAAACTATATTCAAATTGGAATATAACTAATATAACAGAATATCGGTCGTTTTGTGTGAATATACTCGCCGTTATAATTTCTTGACGGGCTCTAAGGTGAGATATTTTCCGAATGGTCGTTATAAAGAAAACTAAGTACTATATTTTAGATGAGATAGAAAAAACCTTTCGTATTGTAGTGAACAACTATGTCAGTTTTGATACTCATAAGGTGTGCTATTTCGATTCATTTCTTTTGTAACATTCATTAATCACACTATCAGTGAAAAATATTGATTGAAACTCAAATTTCTTGGGTTTTAGGTATTGAAATTTCGATATAAAATAGATATGGTCAAATCATATCTTCAGGTTCTATAAATCATAGAAATTCTATGAATAATATTAGTTTCACATATATTTTGAGTGTGATAACATAACTTCCATTGAATTCCTTAATGTTTATTGTATATTTATTGAATGTAACTAATAATAATTGGAATTTAATTCCGAAAACAACTAAAAATAATTGTTAATATTGTTTGTGTAATATAATGTTTCATTAATTAGTAGAACTTTTTATAAAATATTGCTTACTTGATAACTACTTACTACATTACTTATTTTTCTTTGTGTACCTATATAAGGATTTCCAATAATACTTAATTTATTTCTTGATGGAACTGAAAAGAAATGGAACTAAACGCACGTGTCTTCGTCAAAATTATATCTAATTGCTTTGAAAATTTTATTAAAAAATCGAATACAACCTCTCTGCAGAGTATGGATTTCTGATCCAAAGAAGTGTGAGTTATGTTGCACTTGAAGCGAGAGAGTTTGAATCAAATCGTTTATGTTGATAATTCGATTTTTAACCAGGACGCATGAATTATTTTCTGTTTGTTTACAGGAAAAAAAGGAAAAAGGTCGCATAGAATTGAAACAAATACATTCCATAGAGGCAGCCTTGGTTAATACGAATTACACAAAAAGTCCACAGGGGGAATACTTTCCTTTTCAAATAGGATATAACGAGTCTTCCAGAGATTATAATTTATATATCTTAGCTTCTAAAGAAGAAGATAGAACCGATTGGATTCTTGCTTTGAGGCTAGGTGAGTAGCATTTTTATTCAACAGAAAAGGCATTATTATGGCGATGAAATTTTCAAATTTCTTTTATAAAATGGTCAATTTTATTTCTATTTTCGTTGATTCAATATATATATATATATATATATATATATATATATATATATATATATATATATATATATATATATAATATTTTTAAAACACACGTTTGATTTTAAGGATCACTATAAATAAATGTATGATGATGCCATTGATCACATGGCTTAATTAGATAAAGCTGAATACTGAAATCTTGGTATCTCAATTTATATAAATTTTAGTTTCTAAAAAAATCGATTATAACAATAAATTAAATAGTGGTGTGATTGGTAGGTAATCCTTCTAGAAAACTTGTGCATAAATCAGATATTGAATGTATTCAGCAGGGGAGAATGATTCAAATATATTTGTTTATAATTTCTAGGGAAAAAGTTCAATTTCAATCCTGTACTCTAAATAAAATATGGAATCTGAATTCATTGAATGATTCTCATCTACTAGCATTTCAAAAGATAATTATATGTATATGTATGTATGTATATATATATATATATATATATATATATATATATATATATATATATATATTTTTATATATATATATTTTTTTATATATATATATATTTATATATATATATATATATATATATATATATATATATATATATATATATCTATATCTATATTTAAGTATAGTTGCTTCATATTTTCTCATTTTGTAAACAGTGACATCAGTATGGAATAGAATAAAACTCAAATGTTTCAAAATCTGCCTATTTGTTTATGACACTTCGTGTTATTCTTTAAAATATTGTAAGTTACTCTAAATGAAATATAGAATCTGAATTCATTGAATGATTCTCATCTACTAGCATTTCAAAAGATAATTAAATGTATATGTATGTATATATATATATATATATATATATATATATATATATATATATATATATATATATATATATATATATATATATATATATATATCTATATTTAAGTATAGTTGCTTCATATTTTCTCATTTTGTAAACAGTGACATCAGTATGAAATAGAATAAAACTCAAATGTTTGAAAATCTGCCTATTTGTTTATGACAGTTCGTGTTATTCTTTAAAATATTGTAAGTAGAGATATTTATAGGACAGGTAATTCAGTATATTGGCGCATACATACCAGACCATGAACATGCTTGAGCGATACATTGCACCGACGAAATGGTGGAGGTGCAATTTGTTCACTGTTTTTAAATGAGATTAGTGATTTTTCTTTAATTTTGCATTGCAACCGTTATCTCTGATATCACAAGCGATTTTCAATATGGAGAGAGGCCGTTATTTTTACATGAGTAATCATTCAAGGAAGTTAGGTTTTATATCAACATACCTACGATACTTCGACTAACGGAAGTTCTAATTATACTGTGTTATATTTAAAAAGGTTTCGGATGTCCTTTCGCTAAGTTTCATAAATAAAGAGAACTAAGTATTGCAAATATTCGATATTCAATAACCTATTCTTTTTCAGCCTGTGCGGATAATAAAAATTTCAAAAAGTCCTACCATAGGAGCGTGTGGGATGGTAAAAAATGGAACTGTTGCGATAATCATTATAGGAACAGTGTGGGCTGTGAACGTACCACTTATTGGGAACTAAATCGAGAAGAAGAGGATTCTGTCAAAAGTAAGTTCATCTCTCGCTGGTCCATGTACCGTGTGTCTGATTAAGAGAGTCACCCCGCTGTATCTCAGAAACTGTTCGTCGTAGAGACTTACGGTGAAAAATGTTATAACCAAAGTAGCTAACAGAAAAGCCTGGAAATTATTTTTAGGTTTCTATGATGGCCGCCAGGGGGCGTAAGCGCCATCTGAAACTTTTAAAGTGATTTTTTTTCTGAAATACAACTAGTAGATGTGCCAAAAAAATATTTTTTATGTCAAGCTGAGCTTTATTCGAGTAATTTTATTTGACACTTTTTGACGTATCTATTGAAATGAAGTGGTGGGGGTGATTAAATGTTTTTTTGAATAAACTGCTGTAACTCCTGAACGACTGATCGGATTTCAACAAAGTTGATATCGTTGGGAAAAGCATTTATTGCTCCATCAAATCCATCTTATCTATGATCTGTCAAATTTTTAGTAATGCCGATAGAGTGCGTTTTTTGATATAATGACTAATTGCTAATTTCTCTAAAAAATTAAATGCAATATCATGACTTTTTTTCAATAAAAATGTGGTGTGATGATGCCAAAATAGGCTATTGAAAACCGTATCTCGATATCTTATTCCTAGCCTAAAATAACGAAGAAATGTTATCATATGATTCAAAAAGACGCCATCACACCGGTATTTATTTGTCATTTTCCAAAAATCAATGATGAAATTTCATATTTTATTATATAATATTCCATATAAACTATAGCATTCTTAGTTCAAAAAATTCAAACAAAATCATGTGGGATCATAATAATCAATGTAATAATAAGCAAGTGCAAGGTAGTCAGAATAAAAAATTAAATTCAATATCATGACTTTTTTTCAATAAAAATGTAGTGTGATGATGCCAAAATAGGCTATTGAAAACCGTATCTCGATATCTCATTCCTAGCCTAAAATAAGGAAGAAAGGAACTTTAGTTGTCATATGATTCAAAAAGACGCCATCACACCGGTATTTATTTGTCATTTTCCAAAAATCAATGATGAAATTTCATATTTTATTATATAATATTCCATATAAATTTTAGCATTCTTAGATCAAAAAATTCAAACAAGATCATGTGGGAGCATAATAATAAACAAGTGCAAGGTAGTCAAAATATAAAGAGCAGGCCATGGAGGAAAAACATATGCCTGAAATCAACTTGTCAACAAATACTAAATTTATTCTTATAGTGGCAGTGTTATGAGTTATTGTGGCACACAGAAGTAAGGATTGAAACCGATTGAATTGCCTTTTACAAACGATGAAGCTGTTGATATCACTGCGGTATATTTTGAATTTCTTCAGAATGCGGCATTGGCCCAGAGAATATTCAGAGCTTTATATTCGGCGTTTACGCCATGCGAGAATTTTTCCGCGTTTAGTGCGAAATTTGCTTAATACTGGCAGTTTCGACCCTATGAATTTCAGAAAAAAATTCTCTATTTTCTTCAAATATGTCCAACAGATTCTCGCATGGCGTGAACGCCGATTTGGAAATAGAGTTCTGTATATTCTTTGTACCAATGCCGGATTTTGAAGACATTCAAAATATACCGCAAACATATCAATAGTTTTATCGTTTGTAGACGCATTTCAATAGTTTTCAGTCCTTACTTGTGTGTGTCACAAAACCTCATTACACTGCTACTATAAGTTCATTTTTAATATTTGTTGACAAGTTGATTTTAGGCATTTGTTTTTTCTTCATGGCCTGCTCTTCATATTCTGACTACCTTCTTGCACTTGCTTAAACTATATTCATTGATTATTATGCCCCTAAACGATTTTTTAAAATTTGTTTTGACTACGAACAGTCCCAGCCAGCAAGAGAACGTAAATTTTACGTTACTTTAACGTCAGCTGTTACGTCAAGTTACGTCGCAAACGACGTCTGATTGACGTTGGTAGAAGGTGACAATGTCACAGTCAATTGACGTCGAATTTCGACGTTGTAGAAACGTCAAAAATTACGTCGAATCTATCTTTTTTATTTACTTGAAACTAGCGTAGATTAGGCGTCATTCCCTCCCCCTCCTTTTAATTGAAAGTTAAGTCAATAAAACAAATCCTTCCAAGTAACAAGAATTATATTTAGTATGAAAAATACAGGATAAAAATACCTAAAAATAAAATACATATTCACAATAAAAAACACACACACACACACATATATATATATATATATATATATATATATATATATATATATATATATATATATATATATATATATATATATATATATATATATATATATATATATATAACACAACAAAGTCTATTTACATAAAAAAATAACAATAACAAATTATTCATAGAGAAGTAGTGGAAATAAAAACAGGATATCTAATATAACATAAAAATAAAATACATATTCTCGTTATAATAAAAAAAACACACACACATATATATATATATATATATATATATATATATATATATATATATATATATATATATATATAACACAACAAAGTCTATATTACATAAACAAACAATAACAAATTATTCATAGTGAAGTAGTGGAAATGAAACCAGGATATCAACCTTGAAAGGAAGCAACAAGTTCGAAACAAGTTTTTTTAGTTCTATTATACTGATTTCTTCTGATAAATTTGTTACCAAAAAAATATTTAAATCTTTCGATTCAAATGGGTATGTGTAAAATGAATTGTAAGACAAAAAGTACCTTCCCATCAACAAAACTTCATCATTAAGATCGATAATGATATTAAGTATCTGCATGACTTGATTATCCTGTGTCAAGCAGTACGAATCTTTATTTGAATGTGATGCAATGGTGTGTAATACCCTTTTATTAGAAAAAGTTTTATATTGTTTGCAATTAAAATTTGGTGGAATAGGGCCATTAAAATGTTAAAGTAATGCTTTTTGCGCAAATATTTCTAAATTTGTAGATTCATAATTTGCTTCAGTGAGGCGTCGGAAGAGCTGTTGTAATGGCTTAGTAGGAGACCTGATAAGGCGTTTTATTTCTCCGAGATAATTTTCAAATGGAAATGCGGAAATATTGTTTAAAGAACCATATATATTTGCATCCTCGCTTAGGTGACATAAAGCGAGAATATTATAAACAAGATACTCTAAGCCATAAATTTCTTTGCAGTGATTAACAAAGATATTTAATAGGTTTTGAGGTATATTGCAGCCCAGTGTCTGTAAGTGCCTTTCAGACAATAAAATACTACTGGAAAAGTGTAAAAGCAAGGAATGTTCATATATAGCTTTGTCTATTTTATTCTTTAAAACCACAGGACCTAAATAAAGTAAAAATGTTCTGAACTCGGTGGCTTTAAAACGTGCAAGCTCAGAAAGGCTTCTTGGTTTTCTATTAAATTCTGACGTGACAGCTGGTCTAAGAGCAATTAAACTTTCTGATATAGTTTTAACTGATCTACTACTTAATCGAACTTGAAGATTTCCACATGTCCATGAAACTAATAGTTTTTTCATTACCCCCAGACATAAGCAATGCATGTAATCTACAGGAAATTTAGAAACTATACCAATATCTAAATCAGTTAGAGGTGAAACCCCTATATGATGATCCTCATCAAGCTGTGATAAAAATGACTCATCAGTTCTTCTTTGAGCAGAAATATTATTTAAAATTACTCTCCTATTAACATAGTGCCCCGTTTCAATTCACTTATCACAGCTCGAGTATCCACCATGTGATTTTACACATTTTATGAAAGCTCTTTCTGGTGCGTCACAAATAAAACTATCAATTTCTATGATATATTTTTGTTTAAAGTTAAAGCCCTCTTTAAGCAAATGTTTTACTTCTCTAATGAAATCTTCAAGATAAATGGCGAGGGGTGATGGCTTCGCTTTTCCACAATAAACTCCAATTGCAAACGGTTTCTGTGTTATAAAGTCCTTATTGACTATTAACCCTAAAATTGGCCAGAACTGAACGGAGGAACTGGTAAATAATGGGAGACCATCAACATTTATTGAAATTTTTAAAGTTTTTGAATTAAATAATGTATTTCTTGACAAAAATATTTTTAAATAATTTTCCAAACCAAAATGAATATATTCTCCAGAATCTAAGTGTTTAACAAAAACTTTACTGGGTGTTTGTAATAATGTTTTGGAGTTCAAAGGTAAAGTTGGGTGAAATGGAGAAAGTACATGCAGCAGATCTGTTAAAGATGTATGTGATGTTTAATTACGAAGTGCCCATTGCCTTAAATCATGGTTTACATCTAATGCTACTGAATTATTCTGAATTTGCTCTTCTGAAGTATTACAAGGAAGAGTCTGATTGCTAATATCTGTGGAGTATTCTAAATTTAAATTAACATTAGTAGTATCCTGATTGTGTATGGATAAAAAAGGATCAATATCGAAACTGGGTAATTCATTTTTATCTTCAGTATCAGTAATATTATTTATATTCAATAAATAGTCTTAAGTTTGTGGAAATAACTGATTTGTCAATGTTTTGTTCGATTTCATTCAAATTTAAATCTGCATTGGTTAAAGCCTGCATTGTTTTACATACCTCTCGATTTATTCGTCTATATATCTGACGCACTTCCACTACTTCTTTAATACCTGAACATTTTTTTCAAATTTGAAGCTTAAGACTACAGAATAACTAGTTTTGATATACACCTTCAATTCCTACTTTTCATTAAGCAGTCTTGGCTTGGGGGGCATGCTTAAGCCAAATTTTTATGGAAGCTTCAACCATGTCAGTGGTAAAATCAGACTGGGCTTTAACAGAATCTGAAATAAAACACATAAGAATCTTCTTATTTCACATGTATTAGGAGTGTACTTTTTTGATGTCTTCACAAAAAAAATTCTTTTGCCTGAATTTTAACCAAATTAATCGACAAAAACAACAGTTTTAAATCAAAGTAATTTTTGTAGTTTGAATATTTGTGTACTTTTTGCATATGGCAAATTCAAGTTTCGCTGTGTGTAGCAACTTTCATGTATGCAATAAAAACTTACCAATCAAAACCTTGCACAAATTAAGTTCTGAAAAAGGCTTTTTGTTTACATCTTTATCTTTTCGGCTTCTCCCACAGTAATTGAAATGAGCTGCTAATCTGCTGGTCATAAGGCATCTTAAAATTTTGTTGGTTTTTGCCTTCACATTTCCTCCTCCAATCGTAGACAAATATTTAACCTAATATAATTAATAAGTAAATATGGATATAAACAATATTTAAATTTTTAACAGATAATTTAACAGATTTTTGAAAATTGAATAAATTTACTTTTATATTTACTGATTTCATGTACCTTAAACTCTTTAATCAATATACCTTTAGCTCAAAAATAAATGTAAGAGTAGCATATATTTGTTTGAATTTAAATTAAAATCAAAGTATGTGAAACTCACCAATTTTTGAAAATTATAAGGGTCCCTTAAATAAACTTCTACTGTTTCGAGGTCTTCAGCACTTGTGAGTGGAAATGTCACAGGAAAATCGTCTGGAAGTTGTGTCGAAATGTTTGTACCAGACTTTTCAAGCATTGACAATATAGATTTTTGTTGCTCTTTTATTTGCAGTAAATGCGTCAGCAGAACTTGGAATGCTGAATTTTAAAAAATCTATTAATTGCAAGTAGAAATGTAGTAATAATAATTTTAAATAACATAACATTGAAATTTGTTATAGGTTCAGTGTTTATACAGATTTTAGAAACTGAAATGATTAAAATATTACAAAATGTCAAAGAAAAAATTAAGTTACTGTGTTTTTATCCCAGCAAGTATATGCTTGCAAATTTAGCTGAAAGTATCAAACATACCAGTTTTAGCTGCAGGTAGCTGTGATGGTGTAGTCTGTCTTATGTCAGGTATAAATCCTACTTCAGCTGTAGTGGGTGTATACTGAAAGTCTAAAAAAATTGTAAAGTTATAAAAAATATTAATTTCACTTTTACAATTTTTATTTTATCGTAAGTACAGTGCCATTGAAGAAACATACCTAGCTCGATGTCAATTTGGGATGTCGAACTTGTGGCAAATGGATGGGACTTGGCACTCGGCGTATATGTGATATCTAAAAAAATTAAAATTCTCATAATAAAAAACGTTAATATTTATTAAATTTCAGTTTTTTTCAAAATTTTATCATAATTCAGTGTAACTGAAAAAACATACCTAGCTCATTGCCTATTTGGGATGGTTCAAACTTGGTACTAGATGTAAATGCGACATCTAGAAAATTTAAATAGTTAGTTAAATATAATAAATTTTGCTAGGAATCATGCATTAATAGTGTAGGACACTATGTGTAATTACAAACCTGGATAAAAGTTTCCTTTTTTTATCTTAGGTGGTCTTGGAAGAAAGTATTTTGAATTTTTTTCAACTTCACTGTCGTCGCTAGCACTTTCAATGAACCTAGTTGGTTTTGTTCTTCGTCTGGAAAAACTCTGTTTCTGCTCAATGTCAGTCTGAATGTCTGATGTTACTTCTGCCTCTTTAAATTTTTTATTTGCTTTTTCATAATCATCTAGAATTTTTAACAAATCTTTTATCCATAAAAAAAATTGCAAGGTATTGCACATGCTGTTTACTCACGTAGAAATATTATAATCATCCAAAAAAATGTATTAAAATAACCTTTTGAACTAGCAATTAGCAGGCATCGCAGGCATCTTACACCTTTTTGCTATTTTAGAAATTGTGAGCAACATAACTTACCTGTTTCATAAAATACTCTTATTTTATATAGTTTCCATATACCTGTGTCTACTTGATACTGATCAGGCTTTCTCAAAACTTTAATGAAGGTCTGTTGGTCTTTAACCGGAGGCCAAAATACTTCTTGTTTTCTGGGTGTTACCCACTGTTTATGAACTATTGATAATCCACCACCTTCTTGATCGCTAAATTTAATGATGGCAAACATCTACAAAACTAAATTTTACTACGCTTTTCCTAGTTTATTCATGCATTTCTTTATAAAACATCACAATTCGACAAATCGGGAAGATTAATTTTTGGCGCCAAACTAAAAGCTTAAGCGACCTCATCTTCTACATTATATATAATCTTAAAATCCTGTCCACAATCAATAGCATCACAATATTATTTTTGAAACTTACCGTAACAGTAAACGATAATAAATTTTCTTATTTCCTAAATATACGTGAAACTATGAAACGTGAACACCCAACACTAAAATGAATGTGAATTTATCAACATCAACCAACAAACTAAATCCAAACATAACCTAAACCTTACACCTAGTAACGCGGGTACGCGAGTATCCCACATCCGTGGTCTGTGCTCTTTGTCTTATACATGGACGAATTCATAAAGTGCAAGTCTATTCTAATCTTGGCGGGTAATTTAAAAGCGCAAAATCACATCATTATAATATAATAATCCATAATGCTCGTAATATAATATTATGTATACTAATAAATTATAACTATCTGAAAACTTCTTTTCAAATCGAATCAGGTATTTATTTTCGTTTGTATGTACAAAATGACCATGATATACATCGCATACGCATAGAAATTATATTATGTTAATACTAAATTAGTACCTATATGGATGTATCCAGTCAGCAGTCTTTATAATAAATAAGTCATTTCGTTGAATAAGAAAATTAATGTGTATCACAGCCTAGAAATAGCTATTTTGTTAAAGTTTCATTATAAGGTCAAAAATTAACGTTCAAATAACGTTTCCCTATTTAACCATGTTAAAGTTACCAAACTAATACGTAAACTCGACGTCGCATTGGAACGTTCATTACACGTCAGTAACATGACGTTAGCGCAACGTCGTTCTGAAAGGCGCTGACGTCCTGGACCTAAAATACCCTTTAATCGACGTCAACTGACGTAACCTTGCTGGCTGGGGTAGTACCTATTTCAAATTTTATCACTGATTCTTGGAAAAGAGCAAATAAATAAAGATAACTAAATTTTCTTACTTCGATATTTTAGGCTAGGAATAAGACATCGGGATACGGTTTTCACTAGCCTATTTTGGCATCATCACACTACAGTTTTATGGAAACAAAGTCATGTTATTGCATTTAGTTGTTTAGAGAAATAAGCAATTTTTTGTTATTATATCAAAAAACGCTCTCTACCGGCATCACTTAAAATTTGACAGATCACAGATAAGATAGACTTAATGCAGAAATAAATGCTTTTCCCAACGAAATCAACTTTCTAGAAATCCGTTCAGGAGTTACAGCTATTTATTCAAAAAAACACTGAATCACCCCTACCACTTCATTTCAATAGATACGTCAAAAAGTGTCAAATGAAAATTACTCGAATAACGCTCAGTTGGAAATAAAAAATATTTGTTGGTACATTTACCAGGTGTATTTCAGAAAAAAATTACTTTAAAAGTTTTTGATGGCGGTTAGGCCCCCGGGCGGCCATCTTAGAAACCTGAAAATAATTTCCAGGATTTTCTGTTAGCCTTTTTGGTTATAACATTTCACCGTAACTGTCTACGACGAATAGTTTCTGAGATACAGCGGGGTGACTCTCTTAACCAGGCACCCGGTACATTGAAAAATGCAACTAAATATATTTAAAATGTGTTTATATATATATATATATATATATATATATATATATATATATATATATATATATATATATATATATATATATATCATTTGAATGGCATACATCCAAGTATCCAATTCACAATGGAAGTGGAAAACGATGGGTCTCTGCCATTCCTCGATGTCATGGTCAAAAAACTTCCATCCCAAGGCTTCTCCTATTCAGTTTATCGTAAACCCGCCCATACAAACCGTTATCTGAACGCCCAGTCTCACCACCATCCCTCTCAACTTAACTCTGTAGTTAATACCCTAATCTACCGCTCCATTCGACTATCTGACGACGAACACCGTGAATCAGAACTCAAGACTCTAAAACATATATTATTACAGAACGGTTACAACACATATCAAATCAACAAGAACATACGCAAACACACAAACATCACCCCACCTCTACCACGTTCCAATCCCACTGACCAAGAATCTACACCTAAATTATTCCTTCCTTACATCAAAGGAGTAACAGATAAGATCGCAAGATCTCTCAAAAACACAAACATCAAAACAATATTCACCACCCAACAAAAACTCTCCCATCTAATCAGATCCGTCAAGGATAAAATTCCTAACGAAAATCACGGTGTTTATGAGATTCCCTGTTCCAATTGTCCTCGTTCTTATATAGGACAAACGAACCGACGAATTCAGGTCCGTTCCAAGGAACATTCACTTTCAGTAAGACATTCAGATATCACCAACGCCCTTTCCAAACATCACACCCAAACAGGCCACATTATCGATTTCCCCAATACAAGAACTATTCCTCCCGTCCGATCTTTCAAATCCCGAATTTTTCGTGAAGCTGTAGAAATAGAAAAACGTCCAAATTGTTTGAACACCAGAGATGACAGTCACAGACTCCTATCAGCATGGAAGCCGCTTCTCAGTGGTCGCCGTGTCACATCCAATCGGAGTGCATTCCGCACTGATACCGTGCGTGAATACCTCATTGACGTCAATACTACGTCAATAACTACGTCAATAGAGTACCCGCCCCCCTTCCCTATAAATACGGCCACGCAACGATCGGCCCGTCAGTTGACTCTGAAGAGTAGGCAGTTTGAGACTTCAGAGTTTACAGGAAGCAGTACGGTTGGTGGAGTAGGTAGGTTGAGACCACGCAATCGTATTATTTCCGATTCCTCCTAATTCGATTCGTGGAGTAGGCAGATTGAGGCCACGTATCTGAATTATTTTCCCTTCTAATTCTCCTGAAGATGGCTTCGTAAAAGGAGCCGAAACGTCGAGATTTTTCAAATCTTTTACGCGGTTCATCCCGAGAACCAAGTTTTTCAAATACTTCCGACCGCGGAAATCTTTCTGCACATCATATATATATATATATATATATATATATATATATATATATATATATATATATATATATATATATATATATATATATATATATATATATATATATATATATATATATATATATATATATATATATATATATATATATATATATATAATTTATATCTGTTTTTTCGGTGCATTACTCGCCTTTTTCAGGACTCAAAAAATTTTATGTCTATTTATCCAATGAAACAAAAGATCAATTGCATTATAAATATGAATAATGAGTGAAAACATTTCGCTTCCTTCTCTAAGGAATAAAAATATATCAAAGTTGCGCCGTATTTTTGAACAGAATGGTCATACCAGGGTAATACTTAACAGATATCTGCGTGGCATGAATTCTGAAACGGATAGATTCTATACAAGCACTAAATTGACTAACTAATGTTTTAACAAAAGTTTTAAGGTAAGAGAATGTAAAGATAGCCAAGAGGAAGTTATTGATTTTGACTGCGATATTTACGAGGTTAAAGGAGGAGCTACACATGTCAAAGATAAAGCATGTTGTGTGTATGGTTCCTCGCTCAGAGTGTGACTCAAAATATATAGGTCAAACCTCCTGACAAGAGAAAAAATAACACAGAAGTGACATCAAAATTGAAATAAAATAGTGTGCTCTAGCAGATCTTTGCCGTAACACAAATCATGAAATGGATTCTGAAAATGTCTGAATTTTATATGTAGAAAAGAACTTAAGGATTTCTAGAAATATATATTTCACAGACAAGTGGCACTGGAATTGAGGAACTATTATTCAAGACATCAACAGGATATTTTTGTATATCCTATCAGTAGTAACACGAAACCAACAGGTCTAAAATAAACCATGATTTTAACTGTATTGTGTGTGACAATGGTTGCATAAAAATCGTAATGAAGAGAAATTCATAGCTATCAATGCCTGAGAAGTGACAAATCGAAATAATAATGAAATAGTGACATACCTACAAGGTATATTAAATTTCGTAATTTCCTGAAAGCCAGTTAGAGTCGTGTCTGTTTTTTTTTTGAAATTGGATTTATAAATGTGTGGGTTTTTCTGCCAGTAATATTTTCAAAAGTGTTTTGAATTTATTATTTTTAACCTCATTTTATTGAAATATAAATGAGGAACAATATACTTTGTTTTTCATCACTATTAGTGAGATTGTTTTTATATATACATGTTTGTTAGTTTGTACAGAAAAAAACAATATATATATATATATATATATATATATATATATATATATATATATATATATATATATATATATATATATTAATCTCCAGGAATTCCCAAAATTTTAATTTTAATACTCTACTTTCTTTAATGTAAAATATGGAATCTGTATTGATTATACAATTCCCATTTAATAGTCTAGTCAACAAGTTCAAAAACGTGTTAATTCTTGGTAAAGCTCCTAAAAATACGAGCGATAGCTTATTCGATTCGGAATGACGTCTAGAAAATTGTATCTCGAGGATTTATTAGCACATAAACAATTGCAATTGTTATTAACAAATTGAAATGAACAAAATATGGCATTTTGTTTTTCGTTAATAACTCATAAACTATTGATATTTAAGAAATTTTGAAAAAAGATCCTCAAAGATGAGGAAATTTCCAATAAAAAAGTCCGGACTCCCGGACCTCTACCTATATTATTTATAATTTTAATTTAATGCCGAAAATAGGGCTCCGCGCGGCCGTTGAGCTATGGACGCTTTGCCGCTAAAGCGAGTGCACCACATAAAATAATTTTGATATAGTAACAAATGTTAATTTAAAAATTTGAATAAATAATGGAATCATCCAGATACTTGAACGAAGAAATACAAGTTGGAAAAAAATTTTTAAGTGAATTTTTCAAAAAGTTATATTATTGTTTATTAACTATTTTTTTTCCAATCTCCCTTTCCATGAATAACGACATAAAAGTTTGAATAATTGACCTAAAAATTTTTCGCTTCGTGGAGCCCTTGCTATATGAAAATTATTATTTTGTTTATAATGATTTTTTTAAGTTAACGAAAAATGAAATTTTCTAGAAATGTTTAAAAAAATTTATTCAACAAATAATATGTTATTACCGTTTCTGTATGTAACGATAGGATCGAATGACTTTCGAAAAAATTTTTTGAATAATTTGTTAAGATATTGTTTATAAACAAATAGACAAGTTTAATGTTTTTTGAAAATTTTTGTTCACCTTTTTATTGACTTGGCTAAATAATGATTTAAAAAAAAAATTTTCTTAGAATTCTTTTTTTATTGTTTATAATTAATTTTTTTATATTTCGATTGTTCAAATAATTATTGAAGAAACTATTTTCTCTTTAAAATTCATAGTTGGCATTTTTTCATAGGTTAACAAAAAAAATTAATTTTTTTATAAATAATTCCATTGTTTATTAAATTAACAATTTGTTATAAACAAATTCTATAAACCGTTATATTCTTTTTCTTAAGCTAAAAGAAATTAAAAAAACAGCCATACATTAGAAAGTACAAAAAAAAATTTTCTATTTTTTAAAATACTTTTAAATATTACACGACTTGAAGTTGCACCGGTCATTCGATTTGTCAAGTAACAAATTGATATAACTTATTAACTATTAGAGATACGATAATGAACATTCAGCTGGTTTTTATAAAGGAATAATTAAACTTTCAAATCACTTAAAGACCAAGTTTGTAACTATTGTTTATCAGCCACTATATCTATTTGTTTATAAAAATTTGAGATTTTCTTGACTTTCTCGTATCTTTTAAAACTTGTAACTTGTTAAGTAATGAAAGCACAGCAATGAATTTCGGAATAATTTTGGTCAATAATAAAATATCTAATAATAATTCATTATTGAACTAAATTGATTCAGGATCCATAGCAGTATTTTCATTATTGAACAAGTAATAAGTCATAAAAGATACGAGAAAGTCAAGAAAATCTCAAATTTTTATAAACAAATAGATATAGTAGCTGATGAACAATAGTTACAAACTTGGCCTTTGAGTGATTTGAAAGTTTAATTAATCCGTTATAAAAACCAGCTGAATGTCCATTATCGTATCTCTAATAGTTAATAAGTTATATCAATTTGTTACTTGACAAATCGAATGACTGGTGTAACTCCGAAGTCGTGTAATATTTAAAAGTATTTTTATTTATTTATTTATTTATTTATTTATTTATTTATTTATTCAGAATAAGCTACAGACAGATAAAGATAATCTGACTTAAAAAATAAAAAAAATTTTTTTTAGTACTTTCATATGTATGGCTGTTTTTTTAATTTCTTTTAGCTTGAGAAAAAAAATATAACGGTTTATAGAATTTGTTTATAACAAATTGTTAATTTAATAAAAAATGGAATTATTTATAAAAAAATTTATTTTTTTTGTAAACCTATGAAAAAATGCCAACTATGAATTTTAAAGAGAAAATAGTTTCTTCAATAATTATTTAAACAATCGGAATATAAAAAAATTAATTATAAACAATAAAAAAAAATTTATGAGAATTTTTTTTAAAAATCATTATTTAGCCAAATCAGTAAAATGGTGAAAAAAAAATTTCAAAAAATATTAAACTTGGCTATTTGTTTTTAAACAATATCTTAACAAATTATTTTTAAAAAAAATTTCGAAAGTCATTCGATCCTATTGTTAGATACAGAAACGGTAATAACATATTATTTGTTGAATAAAATTTTTTTTAAAACATTTCTAGAAAATTTCATTTATCGTTAACTCAAAAAAATCATAAACAGAATAATAAACTTTAAGAAAATTTTGTCATACGATCTTGTTAAGTATATATATAGCAAGGGCTCCACGAAGCGAAAAATTTTTAGGTCAATTATTCAAACTTTTATGTCGTTATTCATGGAAAGGGAGATTGGAAAAAATATAGTTAATAAACAATAATATAACTTTTTGAAAAATTCACTTAAAAATTTTTTTCCAACTTGTATTTCTTCGTTCAAGTATCTGGATGATTCCATTATTTATTCAAATTTTTAAATTAACATTTGTTACTATAACAAAATTATTTTATGTGGTGCACTTGCTTTAGCGGCAAAGCGTTCATAGCTCAACGGCCGCGCGGAGCTCTTTTTTCGGCTTTAATTTAAATTATAAATAATATAGGTAGAGCTCCGGGAGTCCGGACTTTTTTATTGGAAATTTCATCTTTGAGGATCTTTTTTCAAAATTTCTTAAATATCAATAGTTTATGAGGTATTAACGAAAAACAAAATGCCATATTTTGTTCATTTTAATTTGTTAATAACAATTGCAATTGTTTATGTGCTAATAAATCCTCGAGATACATTTTTCTAGACGTCATTCCGAATCGAATGACCTATCGCTCGTATTTTTAGGAGCTTTACCAAGAATTAACACGTTTTTGAACTTGTTGACTAGACTATAATAAATAATTGAAATTATTAGAACCGCTCTTGTTTTCAAATCAGCGCTAATATTCTTTGATTCTTTTATCGAAGTGTTATATCGATATACATTTTATTCGAATCACCTCATGATTATTTATAGTAACCCGATTTTGAGAATTGATCAGTTTCTCATTTATCTTCTTTATATTTAGAGCTAAATACTTGTTCGTAGGGTATGCGATATTGGTACCTATTTTAATTCAAAATATTCATGTGCGTTCTTGTCAACATCTTCGGAAAGCGGAAGAATTTGTATTTTTCTAATTGAAACAATATTGAGCAATATCGCCTTAGTTACCATATGTGATAACACAGTAATAGAGCAAGATCACAGAGTCGCCAGACGTCCCTTATTTTCTCAGTAATAAAATTTGTGGGATGACGTAGTGCTCGTATGTACCTTCAGTGTATGGATACTTGCTATCTTGTGCCGATGGCCAATTTCCAAGTATCAGGTGCTAAAGATTGAAAAAAACTCGACCTACTTCTCTTATTTTCTCACACTTGATTTTTATATATGATACTCAGGGAACCATTTCAATACCTTATGCAAGCTGCCAGACCAATCGTATGGGCCAAACATCCCGCCAGACACACATTAAGTGTGAGTATGACAGTATGAGCGAAATGTCATGATTCGCCCATTTAAAAATAATAGTACATTGTGTTACTAGGAGTAGAAGGCTATCATTATTGTTGAGTCCAGATTCTTGCCCTGGCAAACTGGGCGAAACATATAAAGGGTCTTCTGCTCCGAGTGACATATACTATTTTTTCTTCAAGCGTAAATTGAATATTGTGCCCATATTGTCGAACTTTTAAATTTTCTTGACAAATACTGACAAACATCAAATTAAATAAAAATTAAATGACAGTTCATACCTACTTGGATACAACGCCCATAGACGTTGCTATCATTTCTCATTATTTTATTACTAGTACAATAATGAGCGTTCATTATTTTACTAGTAAAAGAATAGGTTATTTCTACGATCTGTGTTGTCGAAAATAATATAGATATTATTATACGCTTGAAGAAAAAAATAATAATATCGAAAGTACGTATACTCAAACATAGAGCATGCTTGACTAGACAGTAAATATAGAAGAGACTTCGACGCGCATAGATGGGCGAATCATGATATTTCGCTCATACTGTCATACTCACACTTAATGTGTGTGGCGGGATGTTTGGCCCATACGATCGGTCTGGCAGCTTGCATAAGGTATTGAAATGATTCCCTGAGTATCATAAATAAAAATTAACTGTGAGAAAATAAGAGAAGTAGGTCGAGTGTTTGTCAATCTTTAGCACCTGATACCTGGAAATTGGCCGTCGGCACAAGATAGCGAGTATCCGTACACTAAAAGTACATACAAGCACTACTCCATCCCACAAATTTTATTACTGAGAAAATAAGGGACGTTTGGCCGCTCTGGGATCTTGGACTATAATATTTCCCAAGTGAAATATGAAATGTCATTCTATTTCCCAAGGGAAATATGAAACGTCATATATAAATATAAAAATGTTTTATTTTTATTCTTCACAAATGTTTCCACTTTCGAACATTTTAACATCAGTTTTTTCCTTCAAATGTAACATTGACCTTAGCATCGAGAATTTTGGCCACAACGTGTTTGGTGAATATTTCAGCGACTACGGATAGAATGCATTAGCCATGCGTTCCAATTTTTTTTGTTCTCCACTCCTGAAAGTCTTCATACTCTTTAGTATAAGCAGCTTTAGATTTGTTGAGTTAGCACGTAGTTTGACATTCCATCAATTTTATTTATGACAAGACGCGAAAATCAAACCAGTCAACTATGATTTTTACAAATACGGCCCTCAGCAACGTTACCAATCCGATAAATTCAAAAATTTGCAATCCAATATTTTTCCATTTTCAGAACAATATTGTTGCAATCAGAAAACAACAATTGATTACAACAGGGGAAATATGAATACATTTCCCTTGGTTGTCTATACATCCCTCGGGCTTCGGCCTCGGGATGTAACTAGGCAACCTCGGAAAATAAACTACTCATATTTCCGTAGTTTTAATTATAGCTATTTTATTGCTAAATTAAAATTCTCCCATTTGATAATATCAATTGTGGTTTTTATGCTTTTTCGTAATCCCATACTGTTATTTTGATTTAACGGTATTCAGATGACAATTGAAATGTCAGTGTTAACGGCCGCCGGCCGTTAAGAAATCACTTGTTCAAATATTTATTTCAAAACATCATTCTGCTTACAATAACAACATTGAAATCTTGGTCCACAGCGAGTTGGGAGAATAAACCTCTGATTTTCATTTCGCATAGGCTAATAATACATCTTCATTAACCACCTTTACATTCTTGCTTTTACGCCACATTTAAAAATGTTCATATTCTTTTTGATATCGCTCTTGAGTTATTTTCGGCAGTTAATCAACACTCGCTTCACTGCACATGATTCTCCCAATATTTCTAAAGGAATTTGATTTTGTTCCTCAATTTCATCCATGGTCGTCGTTAAACCGAACTTGAGAACACAAAAAACTGACGTTGTTTATAAAACTGTCAAACTGTTCCATGACAACAGAGTGCACGACGTTGGGATTTTTCTTTAGAATTGTGAGGTACGGGGGTTTTTCTTTCTTCGGAATCAAAATATAATTTTTCAACGGGATTACGAAAAATTTTTAACGACACACGGCCGATACGCAAATAACGGATTTGGTTAGTTATATCCAACCTCATCCATTATTTGCTACATATCGGCCTTGTTACGTTAATAACTATATCAGTAGCAATCTGCGTTATAATGTTCAATTCATTATTGAAGTTTGCCTGCGACATAGGAATATTGAGAAGTCGGAAGACCATACTTTTATATGCTGTAGTTTTATGTTGGAAAATATGAACTGAAGTATTGTGTATTGTAATATACGCATGTGACGGCTTATGAAAAATTGCAAAATCATGTTGATTGTTAGTTTCAGTTAAACTGAGATCTGAAAATTCTTTGTTGTGAATTTAGGACTAGGATGTACCTATAGGGTTCATGAAATCTATGAAAATATTCAATTGTCTATCGGTTTCCGTAAAACATACTAATATATGATCTACAAGTCTATACCAATAAATGGATGTTTTATTTAATGAATGAGTGCGAATAGTTTTTTATTATCCATGAATATTTCCGGTAAAACGTACTTATAAGGAAATAATAATTTCGAACTAAATTGATTTATTTACATCAGTCCAAGATCCCGGAGCTCCCAGACATTACTTATATTCAGTTATAATGTCACAAGAGCATCGAAAATAATCGATTATACTTCCGAGTCACGAGACGTATTTTGCGAAACACCACGAGAGCGCAGCTCGATTGGTGTTTTAAGAAAATACGTCAAGTGAGGAGGTCAGTCTAACGATTATTTTCGATTGCTCGAGTGGTATTCGTTACGATTATATAACGAATGAAAAATATTGCTACTAATTTTTTTTGACAAACGTCAAAACATCGTCAATATGAAAATATTCACATTTTGACACGAGGCGAAACACCAAAACGATTATATCACGCCGTCAAGGGTATATTCACTTATCTATACGCAGTCGTTATGCAAAATTCACGGATTCTATTGGCTCATTTATAAATGAGTTATATAATCTCAGAAAAAATTTTTATGAGCCGAAAGTAGTGTTCGCATGTACTTTCAGTGTATGTAATTTCCAGGTACCAGGTGCTAAAGGTGGGCAAAAACTCACTTAACTTTTCTTAAATGTCTTAGGGCTGATTTTTATACATACTTCAAAAAATACTGTAAAAATTAATAATTCTTACTGCCAGACATTTCCCGTCGGCGGAAGCTTTTGCTAGACGCTTTGAAGGTCCCAAAAAACTAATGGAATTTTACTTTATTCTGTCTTGATTTTTGATACGATACTCAGGGTACTATTTGAATACCTTCTGCAAGCAGCCAGGCCGATCGTAAGGACCAAATATCTCCCAGACACACATTATTCGTCGGTATGAGTATGAGCGCAACGACATTTTGCGCGTCGATCTCCCTTCTATACTTATAGCCGTATTCATAGATCTTCCTTAGATTATCTAACAAGGAAGCCTTCATTGAGGATTCCTTATTTGAATAAGGGCCCCTTGTTTCACAGACAAGCCTTGAGGATTCCTTGTAGAAGATGGAACTTGTCTAGGAACTTTTGTTTTATAGTATCAAATCTATGGTGTCTGTGGTCGAACTGTCATTTCTGTGGACATAAATGTACCGACAGAGTATATAATTACTAGGTTAAATTTACAAGTTCATTATTGTTATTAGTGTTGTAAATATCCGTATCCTTTCGATATTCGTATAATCCGTATTCGAAACCAAGAAAAATCCGTATCCAGTGCCTGGATACGTATCCAAAAGTTCAATCATATAAAAGGCAACCATAAATACACCACGACATCGGACCCGGGCGACCAAAGGATACGGAATCGGACTGGATACGGAATCGGATCGGATACGAATTCTATGCAAACGCAACAGCGCAGAGAGCAATTAAAGATAAAATGAAGATCTAAACAAACAGAATAAATATAAAATAATTAGAGAGCTTTAAAGTCCGTGAGACACGGGGTCATTTGGCAAAAAATTCGTAAATATTTAATATTAATTTTTCATGAATTTATTGCAGCGTGTATAAAAAACGCGTGAGTAACAAAAAAACAACATAAACATTTGACAAAACACAAATACCTAGTATTTGTAGTAAATCGAAACCTTTTTCGAAATTCTTCGTTTTCGAACCAATCAATCGGATTTTGACGACCCCGAATATATCGTTTCCTTAAACGCCATCGATTATCATTTTCTAGAATATCGTCGTCTGAGTCTGAGTTATTTAAAAATTCGTTGTTCATTTTCGGATTTGTACAAGAAACAAACAGTTCATAAAACTGACAGATTTGATGTCTTATAGGTTATAATGCTTACCTTAAGGAAGCGCGCGACCTGCCTTGGGATAAGGAAGCTAATAAGGCTCCCTTACAAGTGGAGGAAGCTCTATGAAATGTAATTGAACCAATAAGGATTCCTTGTTCCTCAAGGAAGATCTATGAATACGGCTATTACTGTCTACTTTAGCCTGCTCTATGTTTGAGTATACGTACTTTTGTGTTTAATATATATTTAAAGGTGCGTCTAAACGGGCAATATTTTTAACGAAATATGTCGCTGCAACATAGAAGCCGGCAATATTGCCAACAATTACAGCCAGACTATAGGGTAATGTTTTCAGTCCTGTATAGCCGATGTTGTTTTTCCTTTTCCAGACAGGTTGCCGCACGGTCGCTTGGCAAGCGAAAATACTGGCAATATTTTCATACATTGTACACTTTCGTTTATTCTATTGGTATCTATTAAATCTGTAGTGTAATAGTAAAGCAGAACTCTGACTGAAGACTTGATAATAAGTTCATAACTCGAAACATGTCGACTTTTCGTTACTGCTAAATACAGTATCTAAATATTTTTTATATTGTGAAACATATGCCAAGGTTTTTTTATTTTAAAGTTTATATGAATATAACGGAATTTATTTCGATGCGAATTCATATTTGATATATTAGATTGAGTATAATTTCACGTTGTAGGCGTCTTCTGTGAATTAAGTCACCAAAATTGGCCAATCACTTTATCCGCACAAGAAAATGAACGGAAACGAAGTACAATCGAGGCTAATAAGTAAATAATGAATAAGTGGATGATGATCGTGATAACCGATAGATGGCCATTATACCTGCACAGTATTTATTATCGTAAATAAATTTTTAACACTACTAATCTTGTCGATCCGTCAACCGGCAAATCTGAATTAATTGAAGTCGCAGTAGCATAAAGTTTCGTAAAAGAACGGAAGATGTGGGGATATCCCATGTTAAGAAGGAGCGAGTGGCCGCCGGCCTATTTGATTTGCGTCCTAGAAGTAGAAATCTTAATATTGCCGTCCGTTCGCGTTTTGCTTACGTACTTTGGTTGTTCGATTTACGTTCGCGGAATGTTGTCACTGGATATCGTGCTGTACGGTGAGTGGATTTCTCGAGGCATATTTATGACTGAACGTTAGATAGTTCTACAAGCGGAGAAAAATTTTTTTTAGAAATATGTGCAACTATATGAATATTTTGTTTATAGAAACATTCACTGCGTCCATATGGATTCCGAAGTTGTTGAAACAATTTATTTTAAATGTGGCTACCGGCGCGAATGTCAAAAATTATACATTTAATTATCAGATTTCCATAGGTAGATGAATCTCTTCATTTCAAGTTTTACACAACAATTAGTATAAAAGATGAAATTACGTCAAAATAAATAACTTAAACTGAGAACAAGTTCCTAGAATCAAAGTAATCCGTAAAGTTGTAAGGTTTCAACTGAATTAACATTTAAACTCTCTTAAATCGATATGAACTATCACAGCATTCAATATGATTAGGTAATTATTGAATATCTTCTAGTATTATAATGACTAACTCCCGTATCAAACTCACCTTTATTTTTTAAAATGAACAATAAACAATCATAAATATGTCGTTATATTCATATTTCTGAATTTACCTCTACTCAATTTTGCATATAGTTCTAATAATTCTTTTTTGACGTATAAAGACTTATTTGAGTCTAGACAATGATTCCAAATCTAATGACTGATTCACAATTTGCATGATTATTATCATCCCTCCAACGAAGTTTCGTCGTGAGACTGGACGACATGGAATTAATACCACAAGGGAGAATGATAGAAAATTCGACATCCTGACCTAAACACGGTGGAAACACTAGACAGTTTATTTCGGTCTTTAATAGTGACCCGTCGATCGATCGAGTGGGCAACGCCATCGAACCCACATAACCACCTTATAGTTTCTAAGAAGAACAATACTTGCTTTACTTTTTCGTGTCCAAATCAACAACTCATAATTTTTGCAACCAGTATTGGGTGACTTCAATGGCGTTCTGTTCGGCATTCCATAAATCACTTAGAGAGCAGGTGTTGGGACAGTTTCTGCAGTTCGTGAGATGCGCTGATCTGGTCCCTGAAATAATAATAAGGAGAATCTGAGCATTACTGTCAGCGAACAATAATGGCATGCGATCAAATCACTGCGCCATCAATTGGAAACCGATTGTTATCATACTTCAAGGTCAAGCAGAAACTCCTATCGCCGAAAACTCATATCACTTCACACTCATAGGTGGCACCCATACATGCGAAGTTCTGCAACTTGTGACTTGTTCGATGTTCCACTATGCAGCCAACGTTGAAAATAATGCTCAGATTCTCCCTATTATTTTCAGGGACCGGATCGGCAAATAAATATTCATTTTCAATGTTATTCGCATGACACTAGTGTTCTCCTTAGAAACTATGAGGTCGTTATGTGGATTCTATGTCGTTGCCTACTCGGTTGAACAGCAAAACAGCCTGAAGTCTTTTTATCCTGTGTGACACGGATGTCTAATTTTCTAACATTCTCCCTTGATGGATGAATCGGAATTCCGGGTCGTTGATTCTCATGAAAATAGCTGTGTTGAAGGGTTGACTTGAATAATCATCTATTTTTCAAATGAATTTCTAAACGTATATATATATATATATATATATATATATATATATATATATATATATATATATATATATATTAATATATATATATATATATATATATATATATATATATATATATATATATATATATTTTTGTTTGTTTCAAAGTTATATTATCCTTAATAACACTATGTGTTAGGTTAAGTTATATTTCAAGCCTTGTTTAAAGAGTAATACAATACTAGTGATGTACAACCCTCGAAAATTGGTCAAAAACATATTTTCATATGCAAGGTAATTAGTAATTACGAATATAATTACAAAACACAAGCCAGCTGCTTGGGTTTATATAGATATAAGGCATACACTATATGTGCATTCAAAACTAAATGGAGCGTTGCAATGTTCTTGAAATATTATTTGTATTTCTCGCTTTATTAATCTCGTTTTATCAATTTTCCAGTTAGAAACAAATAATATAAATCGATAATTGGATCATTGGTTGAAAGTAAATAGAGTAAAGATATGTAGTTACGACGAAGCTTTAGTAAGACAGAGTAAACGAGAATTGACAAATGCATCGGCAAATTGTAAACTTCGATTAGTGAAATTTGCAATACCTTGAAGTCATTCAAAGACGTTTTCTAAGATGTATCCTAAATAAGTAATAGTATAAAAAAACTAAAAAACACGCTTTAATAGAAACGCAAACTAAAAAGTAGAAAATAATTGTCAATAAATTCAAATTAAGAATAGTGAAATAAAATTTCTTTTATTGTAGAAAAGAGTGGGGTGGTTAGAGTCAATTGTTATAATATTTTAATGATACATATTGGTAAAAGTGCATAGAGTTATTATGGAAATATCTTAACAAGCATCCCCATTTATTTTCTACTTTTCAGTTCAGTTATCTACAAATGCATGTTTTTTAGTTTCTTTAAACTAATAATTCTTTTTATTTTTTAGTTCTACAAGAAACTACAAAATTGCGTTTTAATTTTTTTAAATCTATTATTTATCTTTGCTTTCACATTTTTAAATTTTTTTCAAACTCGTACTTGGCACCGGGTATTGGATTTGGATAATCGCTAATCTTGAAGGTCCTGGTCAGGATAATGGGATAAACTCTTTAAATTATTGCATTGTCATCGGTCGTTGATAAGTGCGCAAAGTTTCAAATAAATCCGACGTTTTGAAGGGATGAAAATCACGTTCAAAGATTCCGTTACATAGATACATACATACATACCTACCGAGCTAATAAAAGTGTGTTAAAAATGGTGCAACTACCCTAGCGACCTCCTCTACTCAGGATGTGCAATATTCAACCCAAGACAACTTTTCTTCACGAAACACAAACTATAGTATAAACATAAACGCGACATAAACCTGCCACAAAAACACATTTTAATACCAGTCATGCACAAGTCGGTCAGTCAAAGAAGCTAACATTACCTGTGTCCAAAACCGTTTAGCTATCTGCAAATATGACTGAAATCCTAACCAAACCCTAGAAAATTAATTCCCTGTTAGCAGGTTTTCAAAACCTGCTTATTAAAATGGGTGCGATTAGCAAAGTTGGACCTAGCACCAAGATAGTTTTTCGTTTCATGACTTTTTATGATACTTGGCACCAAAAACTCAATTTCATATCTCTCTCTCTCTCCATATATATATATATATATATATATATTATATATATATATATATATATATATATATATATATATATATATATATATATATATATATATTTATAATATGTAGTTTCGTATGATATCTTGGATGGGATTGGTTCCATTAGTTCGAATTTTGTTGGGGAGTTAACCCCTTGGGGGGAGGAATAAATCTTGTTTTCACGATAAAGGGCGCAATTTTGAATCAATTGGGTTGAAAGTTTGTAAATAGGTAGCTTCGTATGATATCTTGGATGGGATTGGTTTTGGTTTGAATTGAATGGGGGGTTGACCCCCTGGGGAGGAAATAAATCCTGTTTACACGATAAAGCTCTCAATTTTGGAGAAATTGGGTTGAAAGATATCTAGATTGGATTGATTTTGGTTCGAATTGTTTGGGGGGTTGACCCCCTGGGGGAAGAAATAAATGATGTTTACATGATAAAGGGCGTAATTTTTGAGCAATATGATTGAAAGTTTGTGAGTAGGTAGTTTCGTATGATATATTGCATGGGATTGTTTTTGGTAGGAATTGCTTCGGGGGTTGACCCCTCAGGAGAGGAAATAAATCTTGTTTACACGTTAGAAGGCGCAGTTTTGGGACCATAGGGTTTAAGCTTTGTATGTAGGTAGTTTCGTATGATATCTTGGGTGGTATTTATTTCGATATAAATTGTTTGGGAGGTTGGAGGAGGAGGAAGTACATATTGTTAACACGATAGAGGGCGCAAGTTTTGTTTTTTAGATTTGGAACAAAAATCATAATTGAATGAATAGAACCTGCTTTTCTAATGCAGCTCCAGGGATAGATTTTTTTTTATTACACGATTATCTAATTGCTCACTTATCGTCTACCACAAAACTGTTAATTTTTAAGATTGTTATTCTGAATGATATTTTAGGAAAAATCAATCTTTATCATATGTTCCTTTTAAACTGATGAAACTAATGTAGTTCTTAGTTTTTTTTTATAGTGTATTCACACTTATTGTATTCATACATACGAGTGGACTCTTTCTGCTTCGTAAGCTGTTTTTCGATTTATTCACCATCCAATATCATTTCACTATACCAGGAATGTGATTTTAACTGTAAATCTGAGCGAAATTTATTATTATTAAATTAAATTAAACCAGCGTTTCTCAACCTTTCAGGATTCGCAGCTTAATTTTCAATCACAACTATCATCGCGCCCCCGGCATACAATAAAAGGTATACAATAATAATTTATTTTGATTACTTCGTCTCTAAACCTACATTACAACCTCAATATTTAAACCTTACAAATGACCAAAATTTCGGAAATTTACCGACATTTGGCAACACTATTTAAATAATATTTTCTCTTGGAGATGCTCGTGACCCCCTAGGGGGAACGCCCCACAGGTTGAGAATAGCTGAATTAAGCTGAAAATAAATAATTATTTCGGAGTATAACTTATGTGCGGGTGCAACGAATATGAGAGTTCGCGATTTTACAAAATGTTTCACACGTTTATCCGTACATAATCTCATGATGTCGTGTACAGTTAGACATGCTCTTTGTAGATGTAGATAGCTGTTGAATGTCAGCAAACCTGGTCTCGTATGAGTATGTTACCTGCATATCGTTGAAAATAATTAACTGATCGCATGTCATGACAGAAACTTCGATAAGAATCCAAATAAATTGTGACGGTGTGACAAATTGCGGTTAAGGCTTTCCGTTCCTCATTGTTTGAATGCAAAACGTAGGTAAGAAAGTGAGTTCGCTGTGTCACGTGTGAATTTTTCATTCATCAGACAAATCGGATAAATTATAGTTTAAAACAATTAAATGAACACGGAGTGGAAAATAACAAAAATAAAAATTTTCGTCCAGTGCATTATGTGATATTGATGAACTTGTCACTTCTTAATGGGGCTATTCCGAAAAGCTTAGAACTGTTTCGATTTCTCCAAGAAATTTAACCAGAATGATTTCTTCGCTTTTTGGAATACTCCTTGAAATTTTAGAAGATACAAGTACATTACTACATAACGAAAATAAAATTATTTTGTATTTCTCAGTGCCTTTCTGACAAAAGTTTTTTTACTATAATTTATTTTTACCTCTGTTTTAAAATAAACATATTTTCTTCGTAAAACTTTATTTAAAAATTTCGTATTTTATAAATAATATTTCACTTGTTTAGAGAGTTGAAACGAAGTGTTAATTTTGATAGTAATGTTTCTTTAACTCAAGTTGTGGTTTCGTCACGAATTTCGTGACGAAACGTAAACTAAACAAAATCGGTTTTCAACCTTACATGACCTGTTATTGTTTATAGAATATAAATAAGTGAAAACAAAATACAAACAAAAACAGATCTGAAAAAAATTTATATATATATATATATATATATATATATATATATAGATATATATATATATATATATATATATATATATATATATATATATATATATATATAATATATATATATATATATATATATATATATATATATATATATATATATATATATATATATCTATATATATATATATATATATATATATATATATATATATATATATATATATATATATATATATATATATATATATATATATATATATATATTATATATATATATATATATATATATATATATATATATATACAGTGGCGTAGATAGCTTTTTGCGATGGGGGGCGATATGACTTTGTGTAAAATTCCATAAGTTTCATTTGTTGATAAAAATAATCTTTCATGTAGCAGAAAATAAGCAGAAACAAAATTTTTTGGCTTAACATCGCCTTGACGAATCAAATATTTCTTCCACACTTTCAACTAACGAGAAGACAGGGGTGGCAGTAAAAAATTTTTGTTAAAACTTGACAGTTTTGATGAATTTATAAGCTGCTTTGTCAACTTCGTATAAATCATGCTTGACAAACACCGAAAATCTTTTTAAAATATATTTAGTCTTGTCAAGGAGGCCTCGGTAGCTCAGCAGTGAGGGTATCGCTTGTAAACAGAGGATTGTGGGTTCGAACCCACCTTGCTCTTGAGTGTAGTGTATGTCCAGAATTTAGTGGTTCAAAAATTAATCTGTTGGGTAATGACTTAGATTCAAGCCCATTGGCCGTTTGGAACCGGCGTTAAACTGTAGGTCCCTGGAGTTAATAAAAATAGTCTAGTGAAAAAGTGCTTTTTTGTTCATCTTTTTTCAGCAGTTTCGGAAAAACAAAAGCAAAGTGTTATTCGATTTGTAGCATGTAGATGTTTTTTGAGAAAATGAAAAATTCGCTAGCGAAAATTGTGAAAGTTATAAACAATATACCTACTGAAAAAAAGGGGATTGGTTTTGTGCCAACATGTCAAAAAATAATTGTGATTTTGAAATCTGAAGAAATATTCAAAAAAAAGAAAAAATTTCCCAAAAGAAAAACTCAACTTCCGGAACTGTAGAATCAATATTCATAATTTTCTCAGAGAGGTAAAAATACTGATGGGTAAGGGGTAACTTCGTTTGGGGAAGTCACGCCCATTTAGGAAACTTCAAAATAAACATTATTTGACCATATAAAATATGAAAAGTTACTGAATCGGTGAATGAACAATAATCCGGCGATAATAGAAATTTTTCTATTAGTTATGCAATAGTTAATCAACAATTTTTTGGTGCTTGAACATGAAAATTGTGATAACTGTTCAAGTATAGATCTGAGATTTTTTCATTCTAGGAGCTATTAAAGTAAATCCCTGTTGAAAAAATAAAAAATTTCAATTTTTTAGTTTTTTACTAACAATTTACGTAGTTTTGCAAAATCGAAATGAAATTTTTTTCATGAATTTAATGGTCCGTTTCTTATTATCGGAAGCAACATGGAAATGGTTATTTTCAATGTTCATCTCCTATTATTTGAACAATTGTTATAAATAAATGTGTTGTTTATAAGAGAATCAGGAAGGAGAAGTTATGATTAGAGTGTTTAATTTTGCAACTAAGTAAATAACTAGTAAAAAACTAAAAAATCGAATTTTTTAACGGGAATCTATTCTGAGGTCTTTCGAAACTAGCTCCAAGAAAGGAAAAAAATATCAGATTTATAGTTTAACAGTTTACACACTTGTAATGTTCTTTTTCAAGTAGCAAAAAGCTATTGCATAACTAATGCGCGAAAAATAGCGATAAAAATTTGTTGTCGCTGGATTATTGTTCATTCACCTATCCCGTAAAAACCCGAAATTTTTCATTCCTTAATTTTCATATTTAATATAGTTAAATAATGTTCATCGTTGCGGTGTCCCAAATGGGAGTGACTTTCGCAAGCCAGATTACTTGTTTTCGGCCGTATTTTTACCCCTCTGAGAAAATTATAAATATTTATGCTACAGTTCCGGGAGTTATAAATTTCTTATAGAAAAGTTCCTCCTCTTTTTGTATCTTTATTTAGATATCAAAATATCTATTGGTTTTGAGATATTCGAAAAAACAAACTTCTTTTTCTTTCAGTAAATTGTTTATCACTTTTACAATTTACCCGAACGGAACAGAATTTTTTTCAAAAACTATCTACATGCCATTTGCTCATATTCTTCCGAGACTGATGAAACAAGTTGAACACAAAAGCACTCGTAAACTAGTCCTATTTTTCAAAGAGCTCATATTTCGATACCTACTCTAAAAAATATTCGAAATATGAAATATTGATTGAAAATGAGCAGAAGTCACGCGCTCCTCGAATGTAAATAGGAATTTAATCGGGTCACTAGAACCAAAAAAACCTTATTTGAAGGAGCTTTAAATGGCTTAAATAGAAAATTTTATGTACAAAGCTTACTATTGAACAAAACTGC